>JBBPDI010072058.1:0-33462 GCA_037974545.1 Cucumis variabilis | reverse complement strand
TTGTTTAAGACTAATTAAATGAGAGTTATTGGTGGATAATAGGAACTATGCCGCCAAGGAGAGGTTCACGTAGGACAAGTATTAGAGGTCGAGGTAGAGGAGCAGAACGTAATCAACCTGCTGAGGGTCAAGCTGAACAGCAAATTCCTGCTCAACCGGTGACTCAAACTGATTTAGCTGCATTGTCTGCTCACATGGAGCAGAGGTTCACGAAGCCTATGGCTGCTATGGCTCAGAACCAGCAGGCACCAGCGGTTTTCCTTGCACCAGTTCCTCCTGCACTGGTAGTCCCTCCTACACAGGGATCAGCTGTACATAGTCACAGATAGTACCAGATCAGCTTTCTGCCGAGGCTAAACACTTGAGGGATTTTAGGAAGTATGACCCTCAGACTTTTGATGGGTCACTGGAGGATCCTACCAAGATAGAGTTGTGGTTGTCCTCTGTGGAAATCATATTTAATTACATGAGGTGTCCAGAGGAGCACAAAGTTCAGTGTGTTGTTTTTCTTCATTTGGGCCCAGGGTCTGTTTCAAGTGCAGACATGAGGGACACATGGCTGATCGTTGTCCCTTGAGATCTACTGAGACTGGGTAGAGTAGTCAAGGAGTGAGAGCCCCACAGCGGGGTACAGTTTTTGCCACTAATAGATTAGAGGCTGAGAGAGCTGGCACATTTGGGACAGGTACGCTACCAATGTTGGGGCACTATGCCTTAACTTTGTTTGACTCTGGATCTTCTCATTTTTTTTATTTCCTCGTTATTTGTAACACATGCATGCTTAGAGGTAGAGCCCTTAGATTATCTATTGTCGGTGTCTACACCGTCTGGGGAGATTATGTTGTCTAAGGAAAAGATCAAAGCATGTAAAATTGAGATAGTTGGTCATGTGTTAGATGTAACTTTGTTAGTATTGGATATGCGTGACTTTGATGTAATCTTAGGCATGGATTGGTTAGCTGTTAATTATGCTAGAATTGATTGTTCTCGTAAGGAGGTAGTGTTCAGTCCCCCTACCGAGCCTAGTTTTAAATTCAAAGGGGTAGGAACTGTGGTACTGCCTAAAGTGATTTCAGCTATGAAGGCCAATAAGCTGCTCAACCAGGGTACCTGGAGTATCTTGGCCAGTGTGGTGGATACTAGGAAAGCTGAGATTTTCTTGACATCAGAACTTGTGGTAAGAGAATATGTTGATGTGTTTTCAGAGGAGCTTCTAAGACTCCCACCTCACAGAGAGATCAATTTTTCTATTGAGTTGGAGCCAGGCACCGCTCTTATTTCTAGAGCCCCGTATAGAATGGCCCTGCTGAATTGAAGGAACTGAAGGTACAATTACAAGTGTTGCTTGACAAAGGTTTTATTCGACCTAGTGTGTTACCTTGGATAGCACCAGTACTTTTTGTAAAGAAAAAGGATGGGTCGATGCGTCTTTGGATTGACTATAAAGAGCTGAATAAAGTAACAGTCAAGAACAGGTATCCTTTGCCCAGAATTGATGATTTGTTTGATTAGTTACAAGGGGCCACTGTATTCTCTAAGATTGACTTGGGCTCAGGTTATCATCAGCTTTGGATTAGAGACAGTGACATCTCTAAGAATGATTTTCGTTCGAGGTATGGACATTATGAATTCATTGTAGTGTCTTTTGGTTTGACCAATGAACCAGCTATGTTTATGGACTGATGAACAGGGTGTTTAAGGATTTCTTAGACACTTTTGTAATAGTCTTCATTGATGATATTTTTGTTTATTCCAAGACTGAGGCTGAACATGAGAAACATTTGCATAAGGTTTTAGAGACTCTTCGAGCCAATAAACTCCATGCTAAGTTTTCAAAGTGTAAATTCTGGTTGAAGCAGGTGGCTTTCCTTGGTCATGTGGTGTCCAGTGAGGGAGTTTCTATGGATCCTACAAAGATTGAGGCTATTACTAGTTGGTCTCAACCCTCTACTGTCAGTGAGGTTCATAGTTTTCTAGGTTTAGCAGGTTATTATCGAAGGTTTATGGCAGATTTTTTTAGTATAGCTACCCCTTTGACTCAATTGACCAGAAATGGGACTCCTTTTGTTTGGAGCCCAGCGTGTGAAGATAGTTTTCAGAACCTTAAACAAATGTTAGTTACTGCACTGGTCCTTGCAGTGCCAGATGGATCTGGGAGTTTTGTGATTTACAGTGATACTTCTAAGAAAGGACTGGATTGTGTTTTGATGCAACAGGGTAAGGTGGTTGCTTATGCCTCTCATCAGTTGAAGAGTCATGAGAAGAACTACCCTACTCACGATTTAGAGTTGACAGCAGTAGTTTTTGCATTAAAGATTTGGAGACATTACTTGTATGGTGAAAAGATACAAAACTTTACTGGCCATAAGAGCCTGAAATACTTCTTCACTCAGAAGGAGTTAAATATGAGGCAACATAGGTGACTTGAGTTAGTAAAGGATTATGACTGTGAGATATTGTATCATCTAGGTAAAGCGAATGTGGTAGCTGATGCTCTTAGTAGAAAAGTATCACATTCAACAACACTTATTACCAGGCAGGCCCCAATACATCGAGATCTTGAGAGAGCTGAGATTGCAGTATCAGTGGGGGCAGTTGCCTCATAGTTAGCTCAGTTAACAGTGCAACCAAATCTGAGGCAGAAAATTATTGATGCTCAGAGTAGTGACCTTATTTGGTTGAGAGACATCGCCTTACAGAGACGGGGCAAACTGATGGTTTCTCCATATCTTCTAATGGTAGACTGTTGTTTGAGAGGCGCTTGTGTGTGCCAGCAGGTACTACAGTTAAGACTGATTTATTGAATGAAGCCCATAGTTCCCCATTTTCCATGCATCCTGGTAGTACAAAGATGTATCAGAATCTGAAACGAGTGTATTAGTGGCGTAGTATGAAGAGAGAAGTAGCAGAGTTTGTCAGTGGGTGCTTGGTGTGTCAGCAGGTTAAAGCACCTAGACAAAAACCAGCAGGGTTGCTGCAACCTTTGAAAATACCTGAGTGGAAGTGGGAGAATGTGTCCATGGATTTTATTACAGGGCTGCCTAGAACCCTAAAGGGTTATACAGTGATTTGGGTTGTTGTAGACAAGCTTACGAAGTCAGCACACTTTGTTCCAGGAAAATCCACTTATACTACTAATAAGTGGGCACAGTTGTACTTGACTGAGATTGTGAGACTGCATGGAGTACCTGTATCGATTGTTTCTAATAGAGATGCACGTTTTACTTCTAAGTTTTGGAAGGGACTTCAGACTGCCATGGGTACGAGGTTGGATTTTAGTACAACTTTTCACCTACAGACTGATGGTCAAACTGAACGTTTGAACTAAGTTTTAAAGGATATGTTACGAGCTTGTGTCTTAGAGTTTCCAGGTAGTTGGGACTCTCACTTACATTTGATGGAGTTTGCTTATAATAACAGTTGTCAGGCTATTATTGGCATGGTACCGTTTGAAGTATTGTATGGTAAATGTTGTAGAACCCCTGTTTGTTGGAGTGAGGTTGGTGAGCAAGGGTTGATGGGTCCTGAGTTAGTTCAGTCTACTAATGAGGCTATACAGAAGATTAGAGCACGTATACAAATAGCATAGAGTATACAGAAAAGTTATGCAGATGTGAGGCAAAAAGATCTTGAGTTTGATGTAGGAGATAAGGTGTTCTTGAAGGTAGCACCTATGAAGGGTGTTATGCGTTTTGAAAAGAAAGGGAAGTTAAGTCCTCGTTTCGTTGGACCATTTGAGATTTTAGAGAGAATTGAAGTTGTGGCATATCGTTTGGCATTGCCACCATCTCTCTCTGCAGTTCATAATATTTTTCATGTTTCGATGTTGAGGAAGTATTTGGCAGATCAATCTCATGTAATGGACTATGAACCACTAGAAATTGATGAGAATTTAAGTTATGTGGACTAGATAGTGGAGATTATGTCTAGAGAGGTGAACATGTTTCGTAATAGAGGGATTGCTTTGGTAAAAGTATTATGACAGAATCATCGAGTTGAAGAGGCAACGTGGGAGCGGTAAGATGATATGAGGGCTCGTTATCCAGAGTTATTCCAGGATTAAAACTTTCAAGGACGAAAGTTTCTTAAGGAGGGAAGAATGTAACACCCCGAATGCTAAGGTAATTGATTTTTAATCAAATTGCTTTATTTTAGGATTTTTTAAATTTTTGTTGGGTGTTATCTATTTCTTTTAGCTTGGAAAAGAATAATTTTAATTAATGGAAAAGAAAAGAAGTGAAGGGAAAAATGTTTTGAAAGGGTAATAATAATAATAACATATTATTATCTTTAGTAATTATTTTTTTATTAATTAAGTAAAAATAAAATAAAATAAAAATTTTCTCTCTCTCTTTTTCCTCTCACGCGTCCCCTCCTGTCTCCTTCTTCCTTTTCTTGTCTTTTCCGTTCTGCCCTAACCAACTGCCTCACCTCCCACCCTCCTTGCTCCCTTTCCGTTTTAACGAAGCCTACCGCTGACGATTGCCTTGCCTCTCCATTTAATTTTTTTGTTCGCCACAGCCACTCGCTACCTTCGTCAGCTCGAACCTCCACTTCAGGCAAACAAGGACGTCGTCGAACACCTCTGTTATCTCATCGACGTCACTGCTAGGTGGAAGTGGCAGTCGTTCAAGATTGAGCCCTTTGTCGTGCCGCATTTGGGTCTGCGTCGCACCATTTCAATCCCTATTCGTTCTGTTGGTAAAATTTTAGTTATGAGTATGGTTGTTTCAAATTAATTCAACTGTTATTGTGGGGTTAATCGTTGATTTGTTGTTAAACCATTGAAGGTATTGGAGGTAGCACTAAAACCCTTTGGGCTCACAACAAAATTTTAGATTTAGTTGAAGCTCATTTTCGTTAATATTTGGGTAAGTGTATGAGTTCATTAGGGAAATTAAATGAGAGAAAGTTTGTGAAAGTAATCGAATTTCTTATCATTATGCTTAGGATTGTTGCGTGGACTTTAGCTGATTAAGGAGCTGACATAACGTTAAGGTAAGAGAGTTTCTACTATCCGAACTAAGTGAGGATGATGGTTATGATATGTGTACTTTTAGATGTAGACTTAATATTTATTGTATGTTGTGTTCGATTGAGAAAAAATATTTATAACTATGTATGTATGGGTGTGGACTTGGTATTTGAATGCATGTTGTGACTGACTGGATATGTATATATACACATATGGATGATGTATGACTGAAACTCATTGATGTTTCTTATAGGGGGTAAGTATGAAATGGCGGATTTTTAGTTTAGACTGAATGTATGAAATATTGTTATGGTTGTGTTCTTTTGAATTGAGGAGACGGTATGGTTGTGCTCTTATAGACTGAGGGGAATATTATGTTTTCTTAGTTGTTGACGATGTACTGATATGTTTCTGATTGGCTTTGGGGCTAAATTAAAGTAAGATGACTATTAGGGGTTAAGTGAAGGGTTTATGTGATGAGGACATTTGACTGTATTGTGAATGACTGTTAAGACATTAGAATGGACTGAGGGGGAAAATTATTATTTTTCCTATTGTGTAGTTACCTTGCAGGTTTCCTACGGGATCACCACATTTTTATATCCCGTGGGATTATTTGACTAATTTGTGTTTCTACAGAACACTAGACTGATTTATGCGTCCTTCGGGGTGTTAGACTAATTATGTGTATCCTACAGGATCACAAAACTGTGACTGTGCAGGGTACTCCATAAGGAAGCTAATAATTTATTTTTCCTTAATGGGACCAGTAGTAGGTCTCTTACTGAGTATGTTTATACTCACCATTTCATGTTTAACTTTTTCAGGCAAAGATAATAGAGGAGGCAGACCAGCGAGAGGCAAGAAGGTGCCGTGATGGTCATAGGGAATGTTGTCAACTGCTTTCGCTTATGTTTTTTTTTCTTATTTCGTTTTAGTACTTGTGACTGTTTAGAAAATTTTGAAGTTTAACTAAGTTCATGAATTGATGTTTTGCAAACTTTGCTTTAAAAATTTGTTATTTAAAACAGGGCCTGAATTGAATTTTGTTTTTCTTAGAGAGTTTGATTTTAATTTAATTGGTGTTTTGTGTAAACTAGAATCACTGTTTTAAATTAATGATTTCAACTTAGTTGAAAAAGTTGGATCGTTACACTATCTATCTCAATGATAGATCTAAACGATCTTGGTAGAAAATCATGTACCAAAATCATTTAGATGGTATAAGATCGTGTATTAAGATCATTTAGATTTGATACAAGATCATGTACCATTAATTATCCTAGATAGGTAGATATAACCCATTATCACTGTCCATCCGAGATAGATAAGTGATAGATTTAAAAAGATCGTTTATCCAGACTTAAACAATCGTGTACCAATATCTAAAATGATCTTTTAGACTATGATATACAAGCGTTTAAATTATAAATTTTTTTGCAAGCATGTGTGACAATTAATTGCGGGGTCTTTTTGTTATTTCATGTTCTGGGCTAGTGGATTTTTTCAAAATTGTTTTATATAGTGTAAATATTTTTGCATTTTGTTCTATTTTTAAAAAACCCCTTTATGTAACATAATATGGTCTGACATGGAGGTTCAAAAAATGTGTACATCCCAAGAATATCACATTTATAGGTTGAAAAGATATGTTTATCTCTTCGTGAGGTTCAAATAAATTTGCATATTTGTTATCTTTTTCATTACTAAGGATTTTAATCTGCATCACACTTGAAAAATGAATTTCTCATACAAATATGTGGGGTTCTAATAGAATAATTTCTGCTTCTTCTATCAACAAATTTCAATCATAATTATTAAATGTTGCAATACTCACTTGGGAATGATATCAAATTATATGGTTGAAATTCATTGTTTTTCAAAAATTAAATATCTTAGATTAGTTAGAACAATCCTTAGACAAAGTTTTCTCTATTGAATTTCTTAAATTTCTAATTCATTAATATTTTAATGACAGTCAACCAATCATAAATTGTCATTTTCATTCACTAAATTTATGATAACATGCAAAAAAAATTGGGTCTAATTACAAATTTACATCTGTCCCTATTTGAAATTAAAGACATTAGTGAATCTTGAAGATGTCATGTGATTTTGAATTGACGTTTGCCTTAAATTAATTATTTTTTGTCTAATTAAATATCAATAGTTTGGCTAAAGTTCAATTAAGCTTATAAATAGGCTTAATTTATCTCAAATGCTAACTAAGGCTCAAATCCAATTCAGTTGACTCAATGGTCAAGTCCATGGACCAACTAGACTCAAGGCTACAAATCTTACTAGAGAACTCAATAAATAGAGTAGTTCACTTCATTTGAAATTCACACTTTATAAAGCCTAAAGAGAGTTCTCCCAACAATCAGGACTTAATAACTTTTGAAGTTGAACAACATCTGTATACACATTCAATCGAGAGAGAATCAAATGATAAAGTATTAGAGATTGAATCATATTTGCATCAAACCTACATCAATACAAGTTCAACTCTATGAAACACCTTTCTTTAGAAACCTCATGCAAACAAAACTTCATGTCCAATAGGACATCTTTACCTCCCATCTCTCTATTAACGTCTAAATCAACAAGCAAACTAATGGCACCAAAGAAAGTTATATTCAAGCGACACTTACATGAAATTGTCACATGTAGTCGATCGAAGAAGGTCACTCAAAAACAAGAGAAAGGTTTTATCATCGTGTAGAGCATCCTAAAAAAATTGATGGAGTTTTCTAGAGGTGGGATTGTCATCAAAGAAAACCTCTTGTATGATAACTCTGGTTTTTCCTTTAGCAAGTCGAGGAGAGAATCAAACCTTGACGTGATGTATGTCGTGATGGTTTGATATAATAGCTGAGGTAGTCATGGCAAAAGTGGAGAGAAAACTTAATCCACTGACAAAAGTTGTCGAGGAGCAAGATCACGAATCGTTGCCTTATGGGATCAGATGCAGGCTCCTGAAACTGCTAAGTTGAGCTAAGCTCTTGCTGTCAAGGTCAATGATAAAGGGAACAATTTGGCGCAGGAAAACCAACCACAATAAAAATCAGATTTTGTTGCATCCCTGTCAGTTTAACAACTGCAAGATGTAATTATAAAATCCATCAAAGCTCAATATGGAGGTTTGTATCACACTTCTTTTTTTAATCTAAGTCATACACTAAAAGAATCGAAACTTGAGAATGCCTCTTGGGCACCATCCCCCAAAGTTCCAGCAGTTTGATGGAAAGAGCAACTCTAAGTAGTACATTGCTCATTTTGTTGAAGCGTGTGAGAACACGAGATTGAGAGGAGATCAATCGGTCATGTAATTTGTTCAAAGTTTAAAAGGAAATTTCATAGAATAGTACATTGACCTACAGCCTAGAGTGATTGACAACTAGGAACAATTAGAAAATAAAAAAAAGTTCTTGAACTGCTTATTAGGAACAAGACGGATCTAGCTGAAACTACTACAAATGGGACAAGCACAGACCTCTTATTTTGCATGGGCACCCACCGAGTGACCCTTCTTTATAAAGGGATAAGAATAAGGTGAGGATGTTGAAAAGATTGTGAAAAGCGCCATAAAAGAATCCTTGGTAGTTAATATGATTTTGTTGATGTTTTCCTCCTACAGAAAGAAACAATGAGCAAAAATAAAAAAAGAAATATGATAGAGTTAAGGATGTCACCTAACTTTGAAGGAGAAACATAATTTTTTTTTATAATTTCTTGACTCAGATATTGTATACATGTTGGAACAACTATTTGAGAAGTAGTTTATCCAACTGCAAGTATCATCAGGTCATTAGCCACCTAGTAAAGAAATGTTATATGTTGAAGAAGCTAATTCTGAGGTTGGCTCATGAGAAAAAGATTGAGCTAGATTTGGAGAAAATAGCTCATCAAACCATGATGCAGTAGCAATGATGTTAGATGTTTCTCCATCAACACCAATTTATGAGCAAAAGGAAAGCTTGGTCCAGTTTAGGACCTTCGAGTCATGGTTGTTCAATTTCAACAGGAAATAGTGACAAAAGATTCTCGAGAAAAAAGAGTCAATCGAAGAAAATGACGAAGGGTAGAGAGTTATGACTTATTGAAAAATAATACAACTAAATTCAATAGACAAAGGGTCTCTCTCCTATCAAAATTATAGATTATGGAACATGACCCAACAAAGTAAAAGGAAAAAGAAGACCTTGAATCCTAAATCTGCACATGAGGAAGACTGGGATTTTCCTCAACCTCGATGCCCAATAATTTTGGCAGATTTCCTTCCAAAAAAAACTTCCACTACAAGAATATAAGTATTTTTCTATGTACAACACAGATGTTGAGATAAAAAACGTCAGAAGAAAAAACTTTCTCCGACACCATTATGCATGGTGTCGGGAAAAGTTTAAATTTTTTTAATGTTTTTAAATTTTAAAATTTTCCCAACGCGGTTATGCATGGATTTGGGAGAAGTTTGAAATTTTTAAGAAAATTAAACTTTTTCCGACATCGTTAGTGAAACGTCAAGAATGAAGAACACTTTTTCTGACCTTGTACTTTACGAAGTCGGGAATAGGTGGATTGTCTGACGTTTACAAAGTGTATCGGGAGATCCCTTACAAATTTGAGTTTTGTATTCACATAATACAGAACTCAAATTTAAAGGTAAAGAGGAAGAGGCCACGAGAGAGAGAGAGAGATCATCGTCCGTCCGTTGTCGTCCGCTATGTTCATCGTTGCAACTCCCTTCATCTTCGTCTCTTTCACAACTTCTTGGTTGGAGGTAATTCAAAGTTCAAAAATCCTAAATATAAACCCCTTTGAATTTATTAATTTTTTTTCTATCATTGGCTTTCTTTTATTCTAAGTATCCGAACATTTCTTATTGATTTTTATTTTTGTTATATTCAATAGTTTGGAATGTGTTGTAATCGCTCCTAATGTTCTTAGCAACCATGGTGAATTTAGAAGGTAAAGTATGATTTTATTTTTCTTGTTGTTTACTTACTGCTTAGTGTGTCTTCGTGGTTTAAATTTTTGCATATGTTTGTTTGCACACAACAACTGCAAAAGAGGGGAAAGTTGAAGAAGATCAAATGGATGGTTACCTAAGCAGGAAGATGATGACGATGATAAAATATTTTTTTTAAAATAAAGGATATCTCGACGCACGAGATATAGCGTCGGGATATTCTCTCCTGACAGATTTTTCCCAACTTCGATCCCGATGCAAACTTATGCATCAAAATCCTTTCTCGAAGTTTTTGTTATTTCTCTCGACACTTTTGTGCATCAGGAGATCTCCATTTTCTTGTAGTGTTACCTTTGGTCATAAAGATGAAGTGTTAGGAATTGTTGCATGTCATGTTGTCAGCACAATGGAAAATGAAAACGCTCCCTCAAGTTCATTGGAAAAGGAGGGAAAGTCAAAAGACTTATCGATGTTCAATTTAAATGACATGTTATCACTCAAGAAACCAATTGTATCCTCATTTATGAATTGTTAGGATAAGAAGCATCAAGTTCAAGTTCTCCAGACCTTTTTTATCGTGCATGTACTTCTTGTTGTATGTCCATAAGCTTTTCAGAAAAGGATATGTTTTTGGGATCAAACTTCATAATAGGCCCATGTATGTTTCAGGATATGTTCTATAAGAGAGGGTAATCAAATTCTCAATAATAATAGGTCAGTTGTCAATATAATGCCTAAGTCAATGATGAAACAATTAGGTCAGTTGTCAATATAATGCCTAAGTCAATGATGAAACAATTAGATATCTTAATGAAAGATCTATTAAATAGCAAATTAGTAATTCAAGGCTCAATTAAGATAGCTAACGAGCAATTGACATGATGCATTTGAAGCTCATTATTGTTGACCTAAAGGCATAACACATTGTTCGATGTCAAGACTCAAGAATCACATAGAAGTTGTTACTAGGCCATTCCTTAATTCATAGAAAGGGAGTGATAACATCGACACTATTGGGGTTGATATCTTAAAACTCGTGGTCTTTTAGTTTGTAATTGTATTGTACAAACGTCTTATTTATCTAATAAAATAAAGTATTTTATTTTATTTGACATTTAGTTGCATGAATCCACAAAACCAATAAACTAACACCCAAGGTTATCCTATGTAACTTAAACATGTATGTAGAGACATATAGGTGGATCATGTCTGAGTGATAATTTAAACGATCTACTAACAAAGCAATACAGAAAAATTAGAGCATGTATACAAACAACACAGAGTAGACATAAAAGTTATGTTGATGTGTAAGGAGTAAAGATCTCGAGTTTGAGGTAGGAGACAACGTGTTCTTGAAAGTGGCACCTATGAAAGGTGTCTTGGGATTTGAAAAGAAACGGAAGTTGAGTTCCTGTTTTGTAGGGTCATTTGAGATTCTTGAGCAAATTGGCTAAGTAGCATACCGTTTGACATTGCCACCATCACTCTTTACAATTCATAATGTTTTCCATGTTTCAATGTTGAGAAAGTATGCAGCAGATTCATCTCATATTGTGAATTATAAGTCATTGTTTATTAATGAAAATTTAAGCTATGAGGAGCAACCGGTTAAGATTTTGGCAAGGGAGATAAAGGTGCTTTGTAACAGAGAAATTGCATTGGTGAAAGTCTTATAGCGAAATCACTAAGTTGAAGAAGCTACATGGCAACGAGAGGATATCATGAGAGCTCGATACCCAAAATTGTTCGAGGACAAAATTCTTAAGGAGGGAATAATGTAACACCCTAAAATTAAGGTAACTTCCAATTTAATTATCATAATTTTATTTTATGATTGAGTTATTATCGGATGTTATTTTTTAATTGAATTTGAAGTTTAATTGTATTTGATGGAATAGAAATTAATTAAGTATATATAGAGAGATATTTTCAAATATAGCAAGTAAATTGAAACTATTTACAAACTAAAGCAAAATCATTAAATTCTCTATTACTCCATTTGAGTTTTTTTTTGCTATATTTTGTAAATAGTTTTAATTTTTTGCTATTTATGATAATTCCTCATACATATATATATATGGGTATGTATAATTAATTAATTATTTGAATTTTTGGTGGAGTATGTTATTAATTATTCGGTTTTGTGTAAATAATTAATATGGAACAACAAAAGGTTAATTTTCATAAATATAACAAACTGACGAAATATCTACGACCCATGTAAGAAAATGAAAAGATCCATTAAACTAGCCATTTTTAAAAATATTCTAGATTTGTCTTTCCTTTTCATTGTCTTTCTTCTCTTTCTCTTCTGCATTTTTTTCTTTTCATCGTCTTTTTTTCTTCTTCTGCAGTTAATCTTTTTTTTTTTCAAATTGTTATTTGGTTGTTCCAAATATAAAAGATTGTGAAAAAAAATCATTGAGATATTAAATAGTCAAGTCTTAACGATCGTGTACCAAAAATAGCAAAATCTAAACGTTTGTGTATAAAGAATCTTGAAAAATTGTGTAGATTTGGATAGTCAAATTTAAACAATCAAATCTAAATGATTGTGTTTCAAATATAAACGATCGTATACCAAATCTAAGTGATCGTTTTTCAAATATAAACGATTATGTATCAAAAAATTATGAAAAAAAATCATTTAGATTTGGCTACCAAAATTTAAACTATTAAATCTAAACAAAATCTAAATGATTGTTTTCCAAACATAAACGATCGTAGGTAGCCAAATTTAAATGACCATTTTCCAAATATAAATGATTGTGTACCAAAACATTATGAAAAAAATCATTTAGATTTGGTTATCCAAATTTAAACGGTCAAATCTAAACGATTGTTTTCCAAAACATAAACGATCATGTACCAAAAAATTATGAAAAAAAATTGTTTGGATTTGGCTACCTAAATCTAACCATCGTGTAGGAAAAAATAGCCAAATCTAAACGATCATTTTCTAAATATATTACGCGGGTTGGATGCCAATTAATCACATGACATTTTTTGTATTTTTCATTATGGATCTGTGAACTTTTTCCTTTTTCGAAATTGTTCTATATGGTGTAAATATTTTACCGTTTTGTTATATTTTTTAAAATACCTAAAAAATAAAGTTAACTATATGATAGTGTATAATTGTTATTTGAAAAAAAAACAAGTTAATGGGGGAGAGAAGGTTGGTTGATGTTAATTGGATGGAAAGTTGATGGAATTAATTAGGACAAAGGAGGATTTGAATATATATATATATCGGTTATGTTTTATTTAAAGTAAAGGGATAAATAATAATAAAGTATTATTATTATTTATTATTTATTTTGTTATAAATGCACAGGGTTGTGTGAAATTAAAAGAAAAAAAAGGTAAAAAAATTTCTTCTTCTTCTCCATCAAGCTCGCGCTGCATTGTTTTCCCTTCTCCGACTACCCTCTAATGATCCCAACCACTGCATGTGAATACAACCCCGACGAGTAGCAACCCAGTTGCGACCTAAGGAATAAAACCCCTAGGCATGGGTATATTTTACAGAACCATTTCTCAGTTTAATTAAGAAATTCCAAAATAGAAATACATTGGAAAAATAATACGAAAACTAATTTTCTTATTATAACTTAAAGGTTAAGTATGCTTTCTAATTATAGATTAGAGAAAAAAAAACTTACGTAGTTTGACGCCTCTGAATCTATAAAAACTCCAAATTGGACATCACCCGTCGGAGACCTTCCTATCCTTTGCGATGAGATTGGTTTGTGGGAACCAATTGAGATGGAAAAATATTCAGAGAGAAACTATTTTTAGAAAGAGCAAAAACATAGTTTTATTGATTAAGAAAAACGATTTTTCTTCTGCATAATTATAACTCTCTTTCCTTGAGGGAGTAGGAGAGAATCATGAGATTCTAATAATTTAAAAAATATTAAACTAATAGAAATTTCAAATCTACTAATTAATTAATTAATCAATCAATTAATAATTAATTAAATCATATTTAATGAATATCTCTTCAATATCCTATAGTTTTAGATTAATTTAATTAAATCAAATTAAACTAAACTATTAATTAATTCTCCAATTAATTAATAACTAAATTAAATATCTTATATTTAACTTAAATTAAATTTGAATCACATTCAAATATAAATTTTTATCATAACCAATAATTTTAATATAAATCAAATTCACATTAAATTAATATTTGAACTCATTCATATATTTTATCTCTCATAAATTAATTTTGAATCATATCGAAAATCAAATTTATATAATAAAGTTCGATTAAAATATATACTTTATATTATAATTTATCACCATATATTTTACTAATTCTCAAAGTAAATTTGAAGATTTCAAATTACAACCACTATAAATAAATCTCATTATCCTTTACAAGCTAGGAAGATGACCTAATGGACTTATAGATTAGAAGTTACAACGATTTGAGATTAATTAGCTAAACTCATTAACCAGATTAATCAATATTCATTAACTGTGTGTACACTCCACTAAAGACTCACAACTGAACTCTTCTCACTGTAGATATATTTATGTGTCCACAGATATAGATCAATAATAGTAAGTTAATTCTTCACGAGTGTTCATAACACCGGCTAGATCAAATTACCGTTTTACCCATAGGTTACCCTTAATCCTTAAATACCAGTAATCCTCTAAGAAACAATCTGTTTATGGTCCAACCAATAAACAGAAACCCCTCTCGTGTCATAGAGAGGGTAGGACCCTTTGTTCAAGTTCTCGAGGCACCATTTAAGGGAACACTCATCTACTTGTCCTAAAGTGGGGAATGAGTGAATTTCATCTTGTGTAATTATGTTTCTAGCTTCCCATTTGATCTTGTCCCAAACATGATAAGCATATTGAGTCAAAAATCTAGCACTCTCATCCGTACAAATCAAAGGACAATCCCTCACGAACAGGAGTTCATAATACACTCAAGATTAAGACTTAGTTAGCTAGGTCATCCTAATGAAATAGAAATCTAACTAAGTTAATGGAGTTAGATCTAGTGGTTACTATTTCGTTGTTTGGTTTTATGAAAACTCATTGCATAGGATACCCTAACTCGTATGTCACCTACACGAACGCGTTGAATCATTACGTTTGTTTCAAATGCAAAGTGAGTCATATTCATAGAATAAGGTACTCAACCTTATCCCTATACTATAGACCCTTTAAGTTGATCTCGAACATTATCCTTGTATGTCTCTACATATTGTAAGACTCATCAAACAACTTAGGATGTTAGTTTAGTGGATTTGGGTTATTAAGACAAAACTAATAATATAAATAATATTTTTTTTTGAAATTACAATAATAACACTTTATTAATAACGCTCGATGAATTATATTTACAATCTACGAGTTTTAGGATATAAATCTCAATACGACCAACCTCTAGCCGAGTTGTGTGCGTTGTGGTCGTTCATGAAGTCGAGTCGTCTTACAAGCGAGCCGCGCTGTCCATACCAAATTGAAGCTATCTAAGCCACGCTGCCAATCCACTTTTCTACATGCGCTGTCGCACGCCTCCAATTTTTCCTTTGTTTCCATCAGTCACCGATTTTTGGTGAGTTTGGGGAAGGTTAATAAGTTTTTAGTTAGAATTTTGAGGCCCGTTTGGTAATGTTATCGTTTCTTGTTTCTAATTTTTCAAGAAATGAATGTGTTTGATAACGTTCTCTGTTTCTCAATCTCAAAATAATTAAAAACGTTTTCAAAAGAGTGAGCAATTTGTGGGAATGGAAAAAAATAGTTTCTCCCTTTCCATTTTTATTCTTCTCGAATTTCCTTTCTCTCCTCGTCACTTCTCGATCTTCTCTCCCCTTCAGCTCCGATGTTTCTCTTCGTTCTTCGGCTACGTTTTCCTACTAGGGCTCCATCTCTTGGTTTGCCTTGTTTAATATCTTACTCATCCTATCTTTAAGCACCTGACGACGAATCCATCATCTCCGATGATCCTTAGGCTGTCCAACTCAATCACAGAGAGTCGAACTGTGGTGGCTCTTCCTACTCCGCCGGATTCAATTCATTCCTCGCTGCAGCAGATCTACAAGCAAGTGACCCATGAATAGATCTTGTGTGTTTGGTACTATAAAGCCTACCTTTTTTTTATAGACAGACAGAAAAAAAAGAAAAAAAAAACTAATGCTTGTTGTTTGATGTGTTTGTGGGTGTTGTTGTTTTTCTTTCTCTCTTCACACTTCTCTTTGTCCATATCCCTTTCAAAGACTCTATTTTTCATTTTTCTTCTTGTGCACTTGCTGCTAATTTCATCATTAGATGCTTTAATTTTCATTAGGTTTTGTGTTTTTACATCTTTGTTTCTATGGATCCATTTCTGGGTGTGTTTCTTTTTTTCTTTTTCCATTAATTTCTTATTTTTGTTGGTTAATCTCTTGATTTTTGGGTTATTTCATGATCTATCTCTAGAATTTTTTGTCTTGGTTTTGTTTTGGTCTTTGTGGGTTGAGTTCTATTTTTTATTCCTACTTTTTTTGGATTTTGGTTTCTTTCATTTGTGCTTCCTGTTCACTCTACCAAGTTTTGAGGTTCTTCTAAGAAAATAAAGTAGATTTCTTTCGCTCTTGTTGTTTTAGTTTTTTTTTAGTTTTTGTACTTATCAATTTGTTCAATCCGTTGTTTACTTGGTGGTTCTTTAATGGGGTTTGTCTTTTGATTTTGAAGTTTCTTTAAATTTTATGTCTTTTTTGAGTTTGGTCATTTGACACTTTAGATTAATTCTGTCTTCCTAATCTTTTCTCTTAATATCATACTTATTGCTGAAGATGGTTGCTACTTGTCAGTGTTGATTTTGGGCTTTATTTTCTGGTTTTAATCTACATCAAATGATCTTCAAAACTCAATAAATTTTGTTATTGTTTTGTTGTCCTTTCTGGTGAAGTAAATTAGGATAATGTAGGTGTATTCATATGATTGAAAATTGTAAGAAAAATGTGCACGTTGTAAAATATATACTGGTAGCATGTTGCACAATTCACTTGAATGTAGGACATTATTAAGAAAACAAGAAATAATAAATATGAAACAATAAAGAGTATAAACACATTTTTTGTTTTTTTGTTTTTTTTTTCAAGAAACAAGAAACAAAAATAGTTATTGAACACATCTCTCTTTCTTGAAACAGAAAATGTTACTAAATGGGCCCTTGAAGTACCGGCCATTAAATGTTAATTAAAGCTATAAATCAAGTTATTTATTGAATTTATTTGAATTTTTTTTAAAAGCCAATTAAAGACTTTTTGGATTTAATTTATGGATCTCCCTTTCAAGTTTGAAATTAGTTTTCAACCTCCATTTAGGTAAGTTAAATTAGAGAAAGGATGATGGTCATTAATAGTTTTCTTGGGTAAACATTATTGATTATTTTTTTCTTTATGTTTAGGTTGATTCATTTGGAAATTTATTTTCAACCAAGGAATTTTAGCTAATCTTAAGATAATCGGTTTCTACTATCGGACTTTCAATTTAAGATTAAAGCTAAACTGTATGCATTTACAGAATTAAAATGTATTGATCTGATTAAAAGTTATTGATAGAATTATGTGATGGATTAACTAAAATTGTGAACACCATGTTGTCTTGCTTATTTGACTGAATACAATGGATAATTTATGCATGTTATATTTATGTTATTCTTGGACTGAGTTTAACTGGATGGACTTATTTGGACTGATGGTAGTTGTTAGCTTTAGCTATTAGGCTAGTGTACTCTGCATGTATGATGTCCCTTGGGATCAGCACCTTTAGACTGATACTGATGTTGTTTGACTATTTAAAGTGTACCTTTAACTTCACTTTATCGTTAATGTATGTTCCGACGTGATCGCAAGAGTGATATGACTCAGGGTACCACCTAATAGGAAGTTAACAATTCACCTAGCGAGATTAGTAGTGGGTTCTGATATCAGTAGGTATATTTTTAATACTCAACCATTTTCTAAGTTTTACTTTTCAAGCAAAAGTAGAGGGCTACAAGCTGGCAAATGACAAGTACTTTATGTTTTCATGTTTTCAAGTTGGCGAATAACAATAAAGATTATATGTTTGTATGTTTTCAAGCTAACGACCGACAAAAAAGATAAACTAACGAGCAATAAGAATGACATAAAGTCCTTGTGGCCTGCTATATGGGGACTTTATGTTTATGCTTCTGCTGGATGTTTTCATGTTTCTTTGAGTTTTAATGATCGTTCTGGTCATGACTGATAGACATTTCTTGGTTTTAGAACTGTGAACATTTTATATTTTTCTTTAAAATTAGAAAGGGCTCAAGTTAAGTTTTCTTTAATATTTTATATTATTTGGTTTTTCAAACATTTGTTTTAGATTGTTTGTGTTACGTTTTTTTAATAAAATCAGTGAACTTTGCTTTGTTTTAAGTTTTAAAAATGTTGTTTTTATTAAGTAATGATATCAGCTTAGTTATGAAAAGTTAGGTCGTTACATCGTGCCTATGAAGGCAGTCCTTTGATCCGCATGGGTAAGAGAAGAACTTCACTAATTCTTTATAAATAGAGTAAGTAGATAAATTGCTCTCTTAAGGGTTGGTTACAGAGATTAAATAATGTGGTGCTACACTCTCTCCTAACCCGAGAGAAATTCAGTTATAATGGAACTATAACTAATTTTTCATTAGAGGTATCAATCGTGTAACTATAGGGGCAAAACTGTAATTTTGGCCTAGCTCGACCATCGCATTGTCAATTGGTTATATCTAATGGGCACGTAAATTTATCTATAGTAAAAAAGTGCAACAGTTAGTTTTTAGTTGAATAACTGATAATTAATGAATGAAGATTAATTTAATTAAAGAGTTTAATTAATTAATTTCATATCATTGTAGCTTCAATCTGTAGGTCCATAAGGTCCTTTTATTAGTCCAATAAGGATAAATAAGAATCAAATTTATTTTAGTTTAATTAATTTAAATTGTTCGAATTGATTAAGAAGAATAAATTGTATATGATACAATTAATATAATGTATTTGATAAATTATAATATATAGTTTTTACAAGAGGAAAATAATAGTTGAATCTAATGTAAATAATATTAATAATATGAATAAGGTTCATAAATAAACTATAGGTTAAAATTAATATATATTTAATTCAAATTAGAACTATTGATAGAAATAAAACATGCACGACGGAAACCATATTAAGATTCTACCCTAATTACACTTAATTAGCATGAAACTCCAAATCATAAATTAATTTTAAATTAAGGTTTTTTTAGGAGACTTACATTTGAAGCTCCAATTCTTGCTTGAACCACCACTAGGGTTGACGTGTTATCCTTCAGACTCTAAACCAAGTTGTGGGACCCATTGGATGAAAGAATCGAGAGAGAGAAAGAGATGGAAATGAAATTATGGAATATTGTTGGTCTAATATATTTTGTTTTTAAAAATACAAAGGAAA
This sequence comes from Cucumis variabilis, assembly GCA_037974545.1. NCBI lineage: Eukaryota > Viridiplantae > Streptophyta > Magnoliopsida > Cucurbitales > Cucurbitaceae > Cucumis > Cucumis variabilis. The sequence goes on along the minus strand of JBBPDI010072058.1, from coordinate 14,056 downwards.
AACTAACGACCTAAATTTTGTCTTAAAAACTCGAACATTTTCCAAAAGACCAAAGAGCCCACTTTATACTGAATTTAGATTTACATGCAAAGTTGCACGTACTTGCAAGCTCATGGGCCAACAACATCTAACCCACTAACAATTAGTGGGCTTAAGATCTTCATAGTATGGCAACACCTAGCCCACTAGAGTTAGTGGGATTATCCAGCAAAATGTTGGATTTTTTCTCATAACTTTGGTCAGAGGACAAAATGGTCATTTGGTCAAAAGTCAAACTATGACTTGTCCAAACAAAAAGTCAATATTTTGACTTTTTATCATTTGTTCGTCTTGACTGATTTTGACATCTTGAGCATGAATCCAAATTCATTTTCTCAAGATTCAAATCACATTTGAATATATCGACGGTCAAAGTTTGAGTTTTCAAAGTCAAAAGTCAATATTTTGACTATTTCCATCATTTTCAAGCTTCCGAGTATGAATCCACATTCATACTTTTAATATTTAAATCCTATTCAAACATAAAACTCTATCTTTAATCTAAAATTTGATGACCATATCACATATACTTGTGGATTTCTCTCTCCTTACTAAATTTGAACACTTCGACTAATTTCATCGTACTATTTTAAGTTTATTTCATATGAGTTAGCAGAGCAACCTAATGGACCTATAGATCATGAGCTCCAACAATCTGAGATTAACTGGCTAAACTCTTTTAGATCGAGTTAATCAATCAATATTTGTTAACTAACGAGTCATTCCACTAAAGTTCCGTGATATAACCATTTATTTATGTCCATTTGATATAACCATGATCCGTAAGTTAATTCTTCACAGGTTATTCATAACCGTGGTTGGGTCAAATTATCATTTTACCCTTGAGATTACATCTTGCTCCTTAAGTCCCACCAATCTACTATTAAACATGTGGTTTAAGGTCTAACCTATAAATTGAATTCCTCTTGAGCCAATGAGAGGGTGGGGCCCCGTTAAAGACTTGGATTCAAATTTAAAGCGGGTAAGAGTAAATTCCATTTTACACCCTATGTCCCTAATTATCCACCTGGTCTTACCCCTAAAATGGAAGGCTTATTGGGTCAGCGCTAATGAGCCACCCTTATTTACGGAGATCTAAGGATAATTAATCTCATGTGGACAGGAGTTCATAGTTAGCTAAAGATTAGGATTAAGTTACCTAGGTCATCAATAATTGAAATAGTCAATTTTGAACAGTAAACGACGTTATAACGTAAAAGTAACTATTTTCATGGTTCAATCTTATGTAAACTCTTTACATAGGATGACCCCACTTTCATTACTTTACATAGGATGTCCTCACTTACATGTCTTTACATGAACGATTCAAGATCAAATCGTTTGTACTAACTACAATACGGGCCACATCTATAGTGTCCCCAAAATAAGGTGTCTAACCTTATTTGTATACTATAGATCATTTAGGCTATATACTCGAACTTGATCCACATTTATGTCTCTATACATAAAGTTTAAGTTTACTCAAAATAGACTCGAAATCTTAGTTTATTGGATTAAGATTATAGTTTTTAATTTCACTAATAATTTCTTAATAATGACTTTATATAATAGAATATGATTACAAACTACGAATTTTAGGATATAAATTCCACCAACTATAAGTCATATGAGAGAATTAAACTATATGCTATATTATATATGATGTAATACAAAGTTAAATGAGATATAATATTGTTTAAATTTAGGGAAATTTTCATAATATAATAAAATTCCACTATTTACGGCTCGTGTAACAAAATCAAAAAGCCCATGAAGCCAACTATTTTTAAAAAATATTTCAAGTTTTCCCTTCCTTTCCATCTTCTTCTGCCATTTTTCTTTTCCTTTCCATCGTCTTTTTCTCTTCAAACTATTATTTGGTTCAAAATCGTGTACAAAATATAAAATATCTATTTTTTATTTTTTCAAATTGTTATTTGATTGTTTAAGATCGTGTGCCAAATATAAAAGATCTTGAAAAAAATTGTACGGTTGTTGGGTAGCCAAATCTAAACAATCGTGTATAAAAAATAGACAAATCTAAACCATTGTGTACCAAAAAATCTTTAAAAAAAATCGTTTAAATTTGGCTACCTAAATCTAATGATCATGTACCAAAAAATCTTTTAAAAAATTATTTAGTTTTGACTACACAAATTTAAACGATCAAATCTAAATAACGGTATACCAAAAAATTTTGAAAAAAAAATCATTTAGATTTAACTATCCAAATTTAAACAATCAAATCTAAATGATCGTTTACCAAAAAATAGCCAAATTTAAACGATCGTGTAGCCAAATCTAAATGATCTTGGTATAAGATTGTGTATCAAATATATTAGTGCACTGATTATCAATTAATCACATGTTGATGGCATTTTTTATATTTTTCATTGTGGACCTGTGAGCTTTTTTATGTTTTCAAAATTGTTATATACAGTGTAAATGTTTTATCGCTTTAGTATATTTTTTTTATAAAACCCCTTAAATTTATGTTAATTTTATTTTAATTAATGAAACAACTCCATGTCAATGGAGGGACTCCATCATTCCTAAAGTAGTTAAGATATAAAGAGATATTGAGGAGAATTCTTTTTCTCTTGGTTTTAGATCAATATCTATCTGCAATAATTCTCTGCAATCTTGCTAATAAAATAGAAAGAATTTTTTCCTTCCCCAAAACAAAATCACAGAAGTTCATCAATCTATTTGATTCTCACCTTGAGAATAACCAGAAAGATTCTAGTGGTAGTAATTAGGAGCAAACACGATGTTTTTCGTGAAGAAAGAAAAATCTTCAAAGGTTAGTTTTTTTTTTCGTTCTCCTTAGAAAAACTTGCTAATAGGTTTGAAATTTAATCTTATTTTTTATTCTTTATCTTTTGTGTTTTTTCTAAATCGAATTTCATTTACACAACGTTTACATGCTTCTGCTAAGGGAATTTCATTTAGACACTCCATCAATGTTTCAAGTTTTATCAAGGTGACATAAAGAAAGTTCAATCCAACTTTAACTTGCTCTTAGAAGTTGAGTCTCACTTCGCACACACTAAGTTTTATTTTAAGAGTGATAATATCACGTAAGCTATGCTTATGAAAATCCCTTTAATAAAATGGGAGGATGATCTAAAGTTGAAGTCATAAGCGATCACAAGAAAAGAATCAAGTGAAGAAGCAAGTGCTTCTAACTCAAAAACTAGAAACCAAGCAAGTATAATCTTAAAATATGAAAAATCCTCAAACCCTCTAGTCTTGCACTATGTCCTTAATCAAGACGTAATTAGGGTGAGTCACCATTCGTGGAATGCCCAAAGGGTCTAAAAGTTGGTAGTATTGAAATCTTAAAGGAGAGTTTTGTTATGTCGCTCACAAAGATAACAAAACAAGAAATAAAATTAGACTTGACAGAAGAAATTGGCCATAAAGATGAACGAAATGCGAATTCGACCCTAAAGCTTACAAGTTAATGGTAAAAGCAGGTTATAATTTCACAGCTCAAACCGAATTAAAGAGCTTGAAAATCTATGAGCAGCTTAAGCCTTCCTCAACACAAAAGAAGCTTAATAGAAAGGAAATGTTATACATATGTCAAGTAAAAGACTTGGATATAAGTAACCAAAGACGGTTCATATAACTAGAAAGGGGAAGTAAAGAGTGATTGATAAAAATTATATAACTTTAGAGTAGGTCGATGATGAAAAAGAAAAAAGGAATAAAAAAACCTGAGTATTCAACTATATTAGACCGTCTGTCGCATGTGCCTTGGTCTTTAAAAAATTAAACATCACTAAGGTAGAAAGGGAGACTCATCAATCAACGCGTAGCCTTGATCGATGTTCAACCTTTCAAAGGCTAACTATGCCTTCAAGGGGAATGAATATATTTTTCGAGGCTTAAGCGGTAACAAAACTGTAAACCTTTGAAAGGTTATGTGTCTAAGAAGAAAAATGAACGAGTAATCTAGTGTATCTATTTTTTATCGTCTTAAGCATAGAGGTACACATGATAAAAGGTCGGGCAATAACCAATCATGTGTCACACCCTAGATCGCACTACGACTAAAACGCCGAAGTAGAGGGAATAAGATGTGAGTTAGTTATAACCTTGGAATTTTCTTATCGTAAATCTTATTTTCAACCCTTTTTATACTATTAACAACACTGAAAATGTAATGATGGTCAATGTAATGCCAAGCAAAATAAATACAAACCAAAACGTATACTTTATTAATAACAAAGGTTTCATACATTATTACAATACTTTAACCAAATAACCAATGCTTAACCATTTTCAAAACACCTTGAATCACCTCGCCACAAATCCTTCAGTCTTCTTTTCTACTTGATCTAAACGTCTGATCCTAGAAGATAGATTTTTAAAACGTAAGTCTAAAAAATTTAGTGACATTTTATGAAAACCTTTCGAAATACCTTGTCATGATCATTTCGCAAAAACAATATCAAATCGTTTGAACATACAAACAAATTATTTCATTTCACATAAACCTTTATTTATCCTTAACAAATCATTTTATTTTGTCAAGCATCCCGAATCGTTCTTGACGCTTAGTCTCATTACCTCTCGTTTAGACTACTATATCAACAACATCCAATAACATACAAATTCGTCCTTGTTGCTTAGGCCGCTAAGTTTTATACGCTCCTTTCAATGCATAAGCCAACTTCTTATCACCATGTAGCTCGTACACCCCATGGTGGCCTTGACTCTTTATATGCACATAAAAGTTAGCATTATCTCAAAGAACCATACTATTAAAATCATAATCATCAAATCAAGCTTTAACACTATAACTCGTGCTTGAAAACATAACTTTTCACATAAATCTCTTTGAAACATTTTCATTTGAATTCTTCTTTCAAATCAATAAAGAGAAATCATAATGAAGTTTTTTAACATCAATTCATTTGAGAGAAAAGCACTCACAAAACTTTACTAAAGAAGTCCTCTTTCTTCTTCTCGTGTGGCTAAACCAACAGCACTTTAACAAAACTCTCATCATTCCCTTATTAGTTACCCAAATCCTCTTATTTATAGAGTTCTCAAACTAACTTAGTCATGCATAAACTCTTCTCAGTTTGTCAGCTCCTACTTAAAACTTCACACATGTAAATTTAATATTCAACCTAACCATGCTTAAATCCTTAATCTTACACGTTAACCCCTGTGAAATCAAATTTGACATTTTCTTCACCAGACCTTGCTCCCTACCTAACCGAAACCGTGAATAACTTCAACCACTTAACATTTCTTGCGAATAACCTTATCACATGGTTATATTTTTACTATAAGAAATCTTCCACGTGAACTAATCAACTTTTACTCGCATATAACTTTTTTCGTGAACTTAAACTCTAAGGCTTCCTCGCAGACTTCTTCTATGTGAAACACTTGGTTCTTCTTGCGAAAACTACCAAAAACTTCTAATCTAACACTTAAAACTTTCACTTATTAACTTACACGAAGATTTTTTCTCTTCTTATTGCACAACTTCTTTCGCGAACTACCTACTTAATCGCAAAAACGTATACTTAACCATAAAAGATTTTATCACTTAATTCTTTTCACAGATTTATTCAAACCTCAACTTTTTAATACTTAGCCGAATTTTACTTACTTAAATTAGAAATCGGTCGCACATCATGTGAAATGGAAGATAAAAGTCAAACACCCAATGTTAATTCCAAGGATTACACCATATTCACTTGTTTAAGGAGTAGAGTTGTTCTTTCCTTGAAAATAAATTCCCAAAGAATTGTTGGCATGAATCCATTGTAAAACACCATGTATCATTTTACAACCCGATATTAATTCATGATTTAAATTAGCTTCTTGGTTATGGAGGGTTGATTTCAATAACAAAACTTTGGAAGTAGAGAATGACTCTAAAATTCTTCTTACATACTCGTCACGTAACAAAGGGAATCATTGTAAATCAGGTCATTTGCCTATAAAATTTCTTGATTTGGAACTATTACAAAAATTGGATTGTGCGACATTGATGCAATGTCAAGTAACCGTATACTTGACCTTTTAAGAAACGTCAAGTACTTGATTGTTAGGTATACTTAGATAATTTGATCCTAAAACAATGTCAGGTTATATATTTCCTGATATATTCTTTGTTTCAAGTATGTCAAGTAAGATACTTGACTTGTACCCTTACGATTACAATTAGAACATCTTGATGAAATATTAAATTCGCCTATAGATGGAATTCTTTGTTTTCTAGGTCTTCTAACTTGATGTTTAAGAATTGGAGGTAATGTTTTCACAACATCATTTTTAACTCTCCAATTTAAATGAGTTCCAACAAGTTGAATACAACCATTGTGTGTTGCTGATAGACTTTCTCTATAATAAAACTCATATAAATAAGAATAGGTATCTAAATTAAGCATTCGTAGAACAACACGCACATGTGCACATGAAATTTTCTCAACATCCCATACTTGACAGCTACAAGATCCCAAGTTTAACTTCACTATGAACTGTTGATTTCCATCCATTGCTTTATATTCATTGATGCTAATTGGATCAACCTAATACATAAGACAAATAAAGAAAAAAAAAAGAGAAAATGTGCACAAATAGGCACATATAACAATCTATCTATATTTATTTGAGACAGTCACATATAGATTTTTATCTCTTTCTATATCATATAGACATATATAACAATCTATATTTGTGTTTATCTGATATAGATAGACAAAGATATTTGTCTATCCATGCATAGACAAACATATCAATCTATTTGTGCCTATCCGAGATACAAACATAAAAAAAATATTCTTACCAATAAACTTCTTGACTTTTCGTGTTTTAAACACAACATTTTCTCAAGCCAAGAAGTTAAACAAGTCTTCATTACAAAAGTAACTTTACTTCGTTTATAAAAGCACTTTTGCAATACATCTCTAATTGAACTAAGCACAATAGTCATAAGTAGTTATCTAAGATCTTTAAACACTGAGTTTACACTTTCTGCACAATTTAATGTCATCATTCTGTACCTTCATCTTCGTGAATATGTCCAAGACCACTTCTCAAAACCAACATTACTAAGATAATCAATGATATTTGAACAAACTGACTCCATATCTCATGTGGCATTCAAATTCATCAATGGTGTTGGCATAAGCATGACTAAAGAAACGTTTATCAACTAGTGCATTCTTAAAATCGAATTTCAAGTTACTTAACAGATGTTTTGTGCACACACAATACTCAACCTTAGGAAACACTTTTAGAACTCCTTAAGAGATGCTAAGATGCCTATTAGAAACAATGACTTGATTATCTCACTCCGAAAAACTACCTTATATCTTCTAAAAAAAACCATGTCCATGATGCATCATTTTCAGAATCTACAATAGCAAACGCAAGAGGTAGTGTTTGATTATTACCATCTTGTGATGAGGTTGTTAATAGGATGCCACCAAACTTACACTTAAAAAACGTGTCATCAACACAAATGAAATTCTATACAAACCTTGAAATTACCACTATCATCTATCTCTTAAGCAATGCATGTAATGATAACAAATACAAAACGTCCCTATCAACACTAACAAAAGAGAACATATAGACTATGATAGATGTTAATATTTGTCAATCTAAGATAGATGTTAATATTTGTCATCTAAGATAGATTGTGATATTTGTCTATCTCCATCTATCTGGAAATGAATGTAAATTTGATATAGAAAGTTGATCATACCTGGGTTAGATTCAATCGATTTATCAAAGAAGCTTGGAATCAACATGTACAATTCAACTGCATCCCCTTTTGATATATTTACTATGTGTTCTTTTTTCTTTCAAGCTTTTTGATAACTTATATTAACTCAAAAATGTATACGAGCCTTGTGGATAATCACTTTTGGAATGGAACGGTCAATAGGCATGAACTTAAAATCATCTATCAAGCAATTGCCAATTATTGTTGAAGAAGTTTGCATATGACAACTTTGGGTAGTATTGAGTGAACAATCATAATCAGAAATGTATTTTCGTAGCATCCATAACTCACTCTTCTTATAACGAGATGCCCTAATATGCCATTCACACCATTCTTGAAAACATTTGAATTTAAGAGACCTCAAATTTGATGTTGTAGATTTAAACTAAAAGTTGTTCTTTACTGGTATTATGAAAAAAAAAAAAACCTTTGAAAGCACTTCATCATTTTTTCCTTCAAAATGCCATGATATGAAATCTCTCTTATAACTTCATCATTTGAAATAGAAGAAGAACTTATATTCAACGATATCTCAACACTGTCCCATACACTACTAGAAGAATACTTTTACAAAGAATTAACACTTGACATAACCAACTAATGGATATCTACTACTTGCATCTCAAAAGCTAAATACCAAGCAACATCATTGTCTTTTTTTATTGGCATCACAGTTTGGATGTTGCTTTTGCCAAAATCAAGTCAAACATGCAATTCTACCAACCCATCCATTTGAATCTCTTCGTATGTATATTAAATCAACCAAACAATTAAAGCTTATTTGGACATCTACCACAATTCTAACAACTAAGTAATTCTCATAGATATTGCATCCATTCCACTGACCTCTATAAAAAACAACTATAGGAATAAACATTGTATTATGTAAAAAGAAAATACAATTAAGAATAAACAGTGAAAGAAAGAAATAGATAGACATAAATATACATATATCATTGAATAAAAGAATAAAATGTAAAAAATAATAATAATAAACACAATGCAAGAATAAACAATCATACAGTAAAATAATATACATTAAATGATCATGTTAACCATGATAAACAATCATTTGACCATAATAAATGATCGTATTGAATATAGTAAACGATCGTGTTGACGTAGTGTAACGACTCTGAAGGAATTTGATACATGAACAGCAGAATTACAAATCAAAATTAATCTAATTGCCACTAAACTATTTAGTGATTAACATTCTTAAAAAGGCCTAATAAAAACAAATCAGCACTAAAGAAAATACGTACCCTCGTAGCTTTCCAATTTCTCGATAATCTTCTTACGAACTCGAACCAGGACCACCGCTAGTGTTGACGTACTAATCTTTGGACTTAGAACTGGATTGTGGGACTTGATTAGGTGAAGAAACTAAGAGAGAGATATGGAAATTGGAGGTAGAATTTTAAGGTTTGAGATTTAGGAGAGAAATAATTTTTTGAGATAAAAATGTGATTCAATATTACAAAATTGGCCAAAGTCTTTTCACATTTGAAAACAAGCTTATTTATAACCTAATTACATGTAGTTAGCTCACCAAATATCAACACATCACATTTCACTAACCATTAGCGAAATTTAGTGGGCTAGGTGTCTTCATCTTATGTTGCCACTTTTCCTACTAAGTGTTAGTGGAATTATCCAACAAAATGTTGGATTTTTCCACAAACTTTAGTCCAAGAGCAATTTGGTCATTTGACCATTCAAGTCAAAAGTCAACATTTTCACTACCCTTTTGTCTGTATTGAATAATTATGACATTTCGAGCATGAATCGACATTCATTTGAATATAAAGCGGTTCAAAGTTTGGCTTCTCAAATTCAAAAGTCAACATTTTGATTTTTTACAACTTTGATCATTTTCATCAATTTCGAGCTTCCGAATATGAATTCATATTCATATTTTTAATATTTAAATCACATTTAAACATAAAGCTCTATCTCAAACTTATAACTGATGACTATATCACATATATTCGTCAGTTTCTTTCTCTTTACCTAATTCGAACAATTCGAATTATTTCAACATATTGTTCTAAGTTAATTCTATATGAGCTAGCAAGGGAACCTAATGGACTTATAGATCATGGACTCTAATGATCTGAGATTAATTGGCTAAACCCTTTTAGACCGAGCTAATCAACATTCATTAACTAACGGGTCATTCCATTAAAGTCTTGTAGTTGCACTCCCCTCACTATAGATATATCTGTGTCCATCCGATATAACAATGATCAATAAGTTAATCCTTCACAGGTTTTTCGTAACTTCGATTGGGTTAAAATATCGTTTTACCCTCAAGATTACATCTTGCTCCTTAAGTCCCACTTATCCACTATTGAACAATTGATTTAAGGTCCAACCTTTAAACCGAATCCGAGGGCTAATGAGAAGGTGGGGTCCTTTGTTGAAAGCTTGGATTCAGTTCTTAAGAGAACAACCTATCTACTAACCATAAAGCGGTAAGAGTGAATTTTGTCTTGCACCCTATAACTCTAGTCATCAACCCAGGCTTACCCCTGAAATAAGAGGTTTATTGAGTCAGCGCTGTTGAGCTACCCTCACCTTCCCAGATTTAATGATAATTCCGTGTGAATAGAAGTTCATAGTTAACTTAAAATTAAAATTAGGTTACCTAGGTTATCAATAATCAAAATAGTTAGTTTTATACCGTCAACGATGTTATAACTTAAAAGTGATAATCTTATGGTTTTAGTCTTATGTAAACTCTTTACATAAGATACCTCCACTTTCATATCTCTACATGAACTATTCAGGATCACATCATTTGTACTAACTAGAAAGCAGGTCGCGTCCATAGTGTCCCAAGAATAAGGCACCTAACATCATTCATACACTATAGATCATTTGGGTTATATACTCTAACTTGATCCATGTTTATGTCTCTACATAAAGTTCAAGTCAACACTAAATAGTCTTGGCACCTTATTTTATTGAATTCAAGATTATAGTATTCTATTTTCACTAATAAGACCTCAATAACCACTTTATTGAATAGAATATAATTTTAATTTACAAACTACGAGTTTTAGGACATAAAATTCCAATAGACTCAACTTTTTATACTAAGTTGAGATCATTATTATGATAATAAATAAATAATTTATTATTTAAAATGAAAGAGAACATTAAATTTTCAATGAAAATTTCAAATACTCATCTATAAATCATAACTAAAATATATAGAAATAAAAGTTAAAGGATAAAATCCTGGTTCAGGCCCCTATCTATTTTTTTAAAGCAAAAAAAATAACATAGAAATAAATCACGAATTTGATAAATTCAATAAAAGTACTAAAAATTCAAATATTGTAAACATAAAAGCGGAAGGATAAAAGTTTTCCCTATGGCAAGTCACAGTCATTTTTTGTCATTTGTCAGCTTTCCTCTACCTCTACCTCTGCCTGAAAAATTAAACATAGTTATACTCAGTAAGGGATCCACTACTAATCCCGTTAGGTGTCTATTAACATTCTATTAGGATTTCATAAGGATGTACCCAAAACTATCATGCTCGGTCTGAACACAAGCAATCTAGTGATCCCATATGAATACATGTGGTTTGTCGGTGAACCTGAAGGAACACCTAAGACATCGAGATATAAGTGATTCTATCAAATCACTCATAACATATCATCACAGACTAGTGATCTCGTCGAACCCACACAGTCATAAATCTGTGGAAAATGGGGATTGTAAAGGACACCCATATAAGTACAACTCTAATAGATAAAGTTAACAAAACATCAGTCCGTAACATATAACATATCATAAATATAATAGCATGACATGAATATTAATCCTACAGTCCATAATCGTGTGATTAATATACCATGCATTATAACCTACTATCAGGCATCTATACCAGTCATCATTATTAGTCATTCATATTAGTCTTTAACATCAACACATTATGCATTTTAGCTACATCATGCATAACGATAAATACATGTGAGTTCTTAATTCTATTTTCAAGGTCTAGTAGTAGAATCTCTTACCGGGAAATTAGATAACAAATAAATCCTAGTTGACAGTCCAAGTTTTTGAAGAACCAAATCCTAAACAGTAAGGGAAAACAATTTAATAATCTAATAAAATTTCTCAAATGACTACATCCAAAATTTCCCAATTTGACTTACCAACAAAAAAAAGATTAAAACTAAATCAACCTTTGAGGGTAGATTAATTAATCCAAAAAGGTTGTCCCAATAGCCTCCAATTTATTTCTTTAAAGAAAACCTAAAAGATTGAAAATTAGTATAATTTGCATTCCAAGGGTAATTAAGGAAAAACCACCACAAAAACTCAACAATCCCAACTCAAAAAAATCTGGTGACTAACAATTGTTGGAGCAACAGCGGATGGACAAGACGCAAAAGCTTGTAAAAAGATGATGAGTGGTCGGCCGACTTCGAAAGGACAGAGAGGGATGAAAGCTTAATGGATGGAGAGGCCGACTTGCATTGGCTAAGTGGCTCGCGAAGGGAAGCGCGAACGATAACGAATAGAGATGGACGATGACCAAAATTGCTTGACGGAAGGAACATGAATGGCGAGTGTGACTTGACAAACTCATAAGGGAGAGGATCGACTCGACTTGCTTGAACTGAAGGCACGTAACACAAACGAAGAGATTCAAATGGGTTTTGGCTAGCCTTCGTCGGGGCATGGTATGAGAAGAAGATCGAAAAGAAAGCTAACGTATGCGTGTCGGTGGTGACCAACAGTGAAGGAGACGGCTAGGTTTTTTTAGATGAAGAAGATGATGAAAAGTGCCTCTTCATGCGAACCGAGCATTTAAATATGTGTATAATAATAATAATTGTAACATTATTATTATTAACATTATTTTCCTTTATTCACTTATTTTCCAAATTCCATCAAATCCTTCTCCTTCTCCATTAATAAGCCATCACATCCAATCTTTCTCTCTTCCCCAAATAATAATATTTCTTATTAAATAATTATATTATCACCAATAATATAATTATTCTTAAACTTTTATCACTTAATTAATTATATATACACATATATTTAATCACACATAATTTCACAAATTTAACCAACCAATAATAAATCTTTAACAACATCAAAATCTCAATTTCCAAAATTAGTTGAATATTTATCTAAAAATATTTAATTAATTCTAACATCCACAGACCAACAATTATCAACAAATATCTCAATTAACATCTAAATAATTCTAACATAATTAATTTAAACCAAGTTAATTAATTTAAAATTACCTTAATTCTTGGGGTGGTACACGTAGGTACACAATCGTTTGATCATGGTAATCATATAGAATATAGTAAACGATCGTGTTGATGTAGGTAACAATCATGTTGGTATTGGTAAATGATTGTCTCATTGTAAATGATCGTGAAAAACTTCAAACTAACGATCTTCATAATGAAATACATAATTTTTCCAGTAATATTTAAATCTTCAAAACTTTTGAAACGAAAACATAACTTAGAATTCTTACCACAAATAAAAACAAACACGATATTCATAATGAAATATAGAATTCTTAACGAAATTTTATAATCTTCTAAACAATCAAGACACAAACGATATTTCTAATTCTTACTGAAAACAAACTCACTGCAATGATCTTGATAGAGGAATATGAACGATCTTCATATTGTCGAAGATGAGGAAGATGTAGAAGAATATTCAAGAGGAAAAAGATTTAAAAGAGCACATGAATAAATCACAAAGAAAGTGAATAAATCACAAAGAAGAATAAGAAAAATAACTCGAAAATCGTCCTACAATACTAAAAACAATAAGTGCAAATATGAAATTTATGAAAAAGTAATCCGACTTCATGTGCTTTTCTTAAATTGTTATATGGATCATAAATATTTACCACTTTTTGTTATATATATGTTAAATTACCATTTTTATGGTAAACATTGGAGGGTTTGGATGCCCAAAGGAAAGAATAGAGAAATAGGGAGATGATGTGAGAAAAAGAGAAAATTGAAACATTTTATTTTTATTACTAATTTTATGACAGATTGTAAATACCACCCCTATGGTTGGGTGGTAGATGCAATTATAACCTTTAACTTTCAAAATTTAAAATTAAGCCTCCAAGCTGATCCAAAATTTAAAATTGAACCATTAAACTTGTATTATTGTATAGATTGTACTAATTATATAAGTTTGAGAATTCAACTTTTATCATTTGTGGGTCCAATTTTTACCATT
>JBBPDI010072046.1:0-16394 GCA_037974545.1 Cucumis variabilis | reverse complement strand
TTCTATCATATTTAGAGTCCATGTTTAGTGGATTTCTTAATTTTCAAGATACACTTTAATCTCCAATTTTACAAAATGATTTTAAATAATTTTCTTACTAACTTTTTGTTCACACGAGATTTCTGAAGAAACGTGTTCGTGGTGTCAAACTTATATTGTTATTATATTTGTGTTGATTTGATGCGTTATGGTTCAATCAATATTTTGTGCTTGATTCTCTGCTTCACTCAATTGAATGTGTATGCTTGATTTGAGAAAGTGAGTACGAGATGTTCTTGAAGTTTGGAATGTATTTGAGATAAATAGAAGTTCTCAATCTTGAGATAAAATTGGAATTATATTTTTAATTTAAATTTGAGCTAAAAATGAAGGCCATATATGCAAGTTAATTTGACTTGTTGACACTACAAATAAACCTACATCTTAAACATTTTTTTCCATCTAGTAGGAGAAAGAAACAACACGAAGTAAGGTAGGAGAGAAAAATTCTCAAATCCCTTTTTTGTTTTTGTTTTTTGTTTCTCCCTTTTCTTCGTGCTTGATTGCTTTCTTTTTTTACCAACTTTATTATGTTACTTTCCAACAGGAATTGTTGCTGTGATCTACCTTGAAGAAATAACTTTTCCTATCTCATCGTCTTTGTAGGTGTGTTGGGTAAGTCAACACATATAAGCCGATCCTTCAGAATGGTTTGCATAGAAATACCCTATAAAATGTCTTGGTTTGGTTCACATAGAGATGACTCTAGAAAGGTCTAGGCAACTCTATTGTGTCACTCCTTAATTCCTCGTTGCATCATGGTTTGGTTCACGTAGAGATGACCACAGAAAAGTCTAGGCAAGTCTATATTGCCACTCCTTGACTTCTTCTTGTTGCATCATGGTTTGGTTCACTTAAAGACGACCCAAAGAGATTTTTCCCCAATTTGTTGGAATGCCTCTAGTAAGGAATGAACATCTTTCAATTTGAAAATTTTATTATTCAATGAGATAAATAATATCAATTTCATAAAGCTACATGTAGGTGATTGTGGCACCTTTACTTTTGTGGAAACATTTTATGAACTTAACTTTTTAAGTTGCCTAGCTACTGTTAAATAAAGGGATCAAGTCATAAAGTAATTCAAGTTTTTTTTTCTCTTTTGTTGTGGATTAAACTTAAAGTTTCTTTCAAGTTGCCTAAATACTCTTAAAGAAAGGGATCAAGTCATAATGTAGTTCAACTAAATATATATGTGTTGATTTTGTTTTTGGGATTGAACTTAAAGTTTCCTTTAAGTTACCTGCGTATCCTTTATCACATAAGGATCAAGTCATAAAGTAGTTCAACTAAATATATATGATTTTTTTGTCGTTCACCTTTTAAATTCATATGGGCTAGGATCATCATATGGTTTAGACTCTTGCGATAAACAGTTTCTTACATTTCTATTTCAGAAGCTCCCATTTCATCATACTTAGATCATTCTCTTCACTTGTAGCCTTCATTAATATGATGAGTTTTGGTTTCACCATCAAAGGGCTTTCTGTATTTATATCAACATACAATTTCCTTTTCATGTGTGAAGGGACACAATTGTGAATCTTCTCGTCATTGTTTTCTTCATAAAATGGTTTTGTCTTCAAAGTTTTCATTTTCCATGTTGATTGCTAGTTATTTTTTACAATTAAAAGTAGATGTTGAAGCTCAATATTTATTTGTTGTAGAGATACTTAGCTTTTTGAAAGCTCAAGTTCGAGTGACAATAGAAGTTGAACATTGACTTTCTTCTTCCATCATGGCCATACTCAATCTTTTAAAGACTAAAGATCGAGTAGTTGAAGACTCGATACAATTAAAGACAAAAATTCTTTGCTTGATTTTCTTTGAATGGTTGATTTCTTCTAATGCTTTTGTTCTTTTATCAGAATAACATGCAATGACTTCTAATACTTCCTCTAGATGATCGTAAACGAAGTTTCTTGGGAGGAACCCTAACAAAGTTATCTGTTGTTGAGGTTGGAGAGATCATCATCTTCCTCCTGTA
Organism: Cucumis variabilis; assembly: GCA_037974545.1. Lineage (NCBI taxonomy): Eukaryota > Viridiplantae > Streptophyta > Magnoliopsida > Cucurbitales > Cucurbitaceae > Cucumis > Cucumis variabilis. Next base: position 14,368 of record JBBPDI010072046.1, on the reverse strand, counting down.
CGGACTTAGACTTTTATGTCTTCTTGTTTCTTTCCCTCTTCTTTTTCTGAGGATTGCTTCAATTTCCATGCTCTTGATGGAAGTGTGCTCTTTTGAATGGAATTTTGTTGTTTCCATTTTTGACAATGTCAAGACTATCCATCTTTCGTTATCATCTTCGACAGGTGAAAGGAGCTTTTTAAGTAGGGTACTTAAGTACGAAAAATATACAAGAATCAATCTCTATTGTACTAAAGAATCAATACAATTACAAGGAACATACATGCAACCTAAGATACAAACTTGAACAAAAGAGTTGGGCAAAGAGAATTGTCACTACGTAAAAGCTCTTTAAAGAAAATTTCCCAACTTACAAATGAATTTATAGATAGAATAGAGCAATTTTGGGTAGGATCCCAAGAGAATTTGATGCTAGACCTCCAATCAAGAAGTAAAAAATGTTAGAAAATTTAAAAAATCAAGTACTATAGTAGTAGGGGGTTGATTGTGATAAAGAGAAAGTAACAAAAGAAATTAAATCCAATTTTATGGATTTATTAATAGTTTTCAATCAAGAATCAAAGTAATGGAAGATATGTTTCTCTTAAGAATTAAAAGTAGGAAATTGAGTGTTTTAGTTTAATTTAATCATTGAATCAAATGGATAATTGCAATCAAAATTGATCATCAATCAACTAGTCTTTAATGGACCAATTGTCCTAATTTAATGAACAAATGACAAACATCAAGATTCATACTAATTCAAGTGATTATATTTCCATTTTAACAATTTTCAAACAATAAAAAAACTTGCATAAAGAACGAGGGTTTCAAATCGAGACTTCTAAAAGCAAGATAGCCTCTATCTTAAAGAAGATTAATAGGGACAATGTCAATTGAACAATCAAAGTAAACTCAATAGGATGCTAAATCATGCTAAAAAATTCATTTGAAAGTGTTGACAATCATGCTTTAATATTGTGTTTAGTACATCTAGGAGTTGAGATTAAATTCTAAATTTATTAGGTGATCAAGTCAATTCTTTAACGATTTTATTATTGCAAAGCAAGAAAGGAAACAATCCCAAAAATCAATTAAGAATATAAAATTAAACAAAAATTCTCAAAGAATTAAACCAAAGACACCAAAATTCCCTAAAGCTTACCTTAGTTCATCATGAATTTGGAAGGAGCAAAGGAGAAATGAAGAATTGTTGAGAGATTTTATTGAATCTTGAGACAATTACAAGTACTTTTAAAGAGAATTCTTGATGAAAACTAAAAAGTCTCAATTACAAGTACTTCTAAGAGAATTCTTGATGAAAACTAAAAAAATGATGTAATGAATGTTTATACAATGTGAAAAGAAGGTTAAATAGCCCAAAATGGTGATTATGGGGCAAGAGGCATTCATAAAAACTTCAAAGTGATGTCATACCTTTGGCGCTGCAGCGCTCAAGCAATTGAACCTTATTGCCTTCAAGCATCGTTCTTCAATGTTGCAGTGCTGGGTGATAACTTTTAGAAATACATGTTAATATGACCTTTTAGGTAGAACAATGAAATCAAAATGCATGATAATGTGTTAAAACGCATTACTTTTATCGCAAATTCATAAATATAAGAGAATACAACTTGCATAAGTCTTTATGCCTGTTTTACCCTGCTTTTCAGTGCTTTATTGCAAGATTGTAAAGAAAATAAGAGATGGTGAATTGCAGAGGAGCCAATGCAAAGGCTATACAGTAGGAGCTCTACCTAGCAAATAACATCCCTAGGTGAAGAACTATATCATCACACGATAAAGATTCACTAGCAGACAAGAATAGTAGCTGGAGCTGATGTGATTTGATAAGACTACCAGCATTGTTGACATTTGACACTGATATAATAAAAAATAATGAGAAGACTACAATCGACACTAACATGTAAAGAAAGAATAATAAGTTATTCAACCAAAAGTAGCCTATATAAAGCCTCCACCTCAACCAAAAAAAATATATGGGGCCTGATGTTTATATGAATCTACAGGGGGTCTGAATAGACTCAAAACCTAGAGAGCTCTATTGGAGCCGGTGGAAAGGACCAACCTTTCTGCCTCTTGTGAAAGTTCTTTCTTCTTCTCTAGCCAGTTACAAGAGATAACTTAAAGGTGATTAGAGAAAGATTTCACCATCTGCTTCCTTCCTTGCTTGTAACATCTCTAATCTTTTACTTTTCATTTTTGTAGTTCATTGTAACGTATGACGTTTATATTGTACAATGGCCAAAGGGCCACATTCTTTAATACATTGCATGTTCATCCCTTTTCAATCTATCATTCCTTTACTATTCATTCGTTGAAGTGTTATAAGTAGCTCATATATGTGATCAGTTCTTGATAAGAAGTCTAGCTTATACAAGTTATCACGTTAGTTGAGTTATACTCCATCGCTTGGCCAACGTCTGTTGCCAACTACTCGAGAGATTAAGTAGAAGAGACATAATTAAAGTGTGCAGTAAGGAGTTTGGAGACAAACCCCACCTTGATGATTAAACCTTCATCTTTTGTGTTTCAAAAGGAGAACAAGTATGGTATTTTAGCATCGAAAGGTTTCTACCCTTAGAAGAGAGACAATATGAGTCTTATAAGTAACCACTTATATATAGAAATCACCTAACTAAGCTTTATCATTTGCATCCTGAGAGGTGAGGAAGTGTGGAGTTTAAGACACTAAGAGGTGTTTGTCTTAATTAGGAGATGACTAAGTGATCTCTATCTTGTCAGGAACTACTGCATAATTAAATTGCTTACAATGCGAAGATCTTCCTTCACATTTTCATAATACAAGCCAATTTCTTTTCCACTTTCTCACCCTTCCCTGATACCTTTTACAGGATCTATAGTATAGATAGTAGACTTAGCACATAATCATACTTTTGCTTCATACTGTATAGTTGTTGTATACAACCTAGATGAAAAGGAAGCCTTATAGCTAGGATTTTTGAGAATATCTTTGTGTTTGACCCTGGACTTCTCAGGAAACCTATTATTTCGCTTACACTTGGACAAGCAATAGAAAAACTTGTACTCCATGGTTAATATCTAGAAATCAGTATATATGGATAAGGTTTTTACCTTTTATCGCATACTCTTATCCTAGTCGTCTACTAGGTCAATCAATTAGAGCTTAATGCGTCATGCTTATGAACAATTGCATACACACATAAAATGATAAGCAAGTTTTTAACTTGGATTATGTGTGCATAAATAAATACCAGATGACTCCAAATGTGAACACTACAAGAATTTTTACTCGTATCGAAGAAAAAAACGTCGGCCAATATCAAAAAATGCATCACCGTAAGTTATGTGATGCATTTTTTTGTGTTGGCAAGAGCGTCATCGTATTTGTGTTGGGAGAAGTTATTCCTGACAAAATTTAGTTTTGTCGTCATAAGTACCTTTTTCTTGACACATATTGATACGTCGACATACAAGTTTTACCGATGAAACACAGCTTCATCGACGTATATTTTTTGTCAAGAAACTCAATTTCATCATCATACAAGTTCTCCCAACGAACTTGCATTTCGTCGACGTACAAGTTTTACCGATGAAATGCAATTCTGTCGACATATTGCATTTTTATCAACAAAAAATGTTGTGTTCGCATATAATTTATCTCGATGAATATACATGTTTTGTCAGTATAACTGTTTTTCTAAATGCGGTCTAAAACATATGTTTGCCGATGTCGTTTTTGTCGGCATAAATGGTTTACAGTTTTTATATGAATTTTAATTGTTAAATAAGCAATTTTTTAAATTATACCTAATTATGCATGAACAATAATTAATCGACAATTAAATCAATAGAGGAACAAATAAACAAAAATAAGCTTCTATATTAAAAATAAAAATAATATTCAGTTCAACAATGTAAAATTAGCAGTGTAATTTTTTAGATTTGCTAATTAAGTTTTCACAAATCTCACATACATCATTCTCTAAGCCAAAAAGAAAAAGAAAAAAAATTCTATACCAAAAACAATTTCTATACCTAACCAAAATATATCCTCACCTAAAATAAGTGAGATGTATTAGTAGTCATGATCATCTCAAAATTTTCTTCCTATGTCCAAAAACCGATATTCGAGATCACACATATAACCTGAAATAGGAAACAAAATACAAGTGACAATGTGGCAAAGTAGCAACAAAACTGACAAATTAGCAAAATAAAGTGACAAAATAACAATGAAGCAACAAGTGGCAAGTAAGAAAATAGAACATAATTTGAACGTAGAGATGGATGCATTCAAACCCCCCCGCCCCAGCTAATGAACCAACATTCTAAACTACAAATAAGTTTTTGGATTCGTTTCTGGGGATTTTCTTTTCCAGAATTAGAGATAAGGTTTTGCTTTGATTTTGAGCACACACTGTAATTTTGGTGAATCACACATTCAGCCAAAGATCATGTGAAAAGGTTTGTGGTATCAGAATCTGCGATGCATGAACTCACTCTAGAGATTGAGCGAACCTTTCGATTGGAGAAAAAATGAGCCTTAGTTGATGTGACTAAAAGCAAATGAAACTGTGTACCTCAAACGCCTTGAGTCAGAAATTTTCTAATCTTTTATAGAAAAGAATCTTTATTAAGGCATCAAAGAAAGTGTCCACGCGATAAGCTAAGTGAGACACATTGTCTTAACTGAATACACGATAAAAGAACCAAAAGGGTAATCACAACATTGCAATGAACGATTCCAAGCAGGGACTTATTGCAATGAATGATCATAGAGTAGAGAGTCATGAAGTAATTGATCAAAGTCCTTTAGAAAGGGACCATACACTTAAGATGGCTATGCGAAGTACTGATTGTAATGAGACCAAGTCGTCCTCATTCCAAAATATGAATGCAGAGATGCTTTTGTAATGTATCACTGATAACTTGTAGAAATACAAGCTATTATAGTCTTTTAGGTAGAATAATGGGACTAAAATGCAAGAGAAGTGTATTAAAACGTGTAGATTATGTTGTATATGCATGAATATTTAGAAATATACTTTACATAAGCATTATGCCTGTTTTACTTTGTTTTTAGTGTCTAAACGCAGGATTAATAACAAAAGAAGAAGTTGGCGAATCACAGAGAAACTCTTGAGAAGACTAGACAAGAAGATCATATCAGAATGCGAGAAAAGATTTGCTAAAAGACAAAAGTAGTAGATGAAGATGATTTGACTTAATAACAAAAGCAGCTTTCGGTGCTGACATGTTCAAAAGATTAGATTTTTCGTCTAAATTTACCTTCAAAAAATCTCCATCACCATCAAAGAAAATGATGCCTACATGGGCTGAAAAGGTTTGAATAGACCACTCATTCACCTTAAGAGGTGGGTAGAGTCGTAGAGAGTTGGTGGAAAGGAATAGCCTTTCAACCGTCTATAAAGTTCTCTTCACCTTCTCCAGTCAAATTGTAATGTGAAAGCTTTTAGTCTGAGTGAAGAAGATCTCATCCTAATCTCCCCCTAACTTGTAATGTTATTTCTATTCTTTACATTATATGTTGTTCATATTGTACAGTGGTTGAAGTCCTGCATTCTTTAATACAGTGTATACTTATACCTCTTACAATCTATCCATGTCTTTGTTGTTCACTTGGCCTTGTGTTATTTGTAGTTTAGGTTTGTGATTAGTTCTTGACAAGAAGTCTTGCTTATAACTCTTATCACGTTAGCTGAGTTATATTCGTCACATGGCCAGTGCATATCACCAACTACCCAAAAGGACAAGTAGCAAGGATAAAACTAACACACGCAATGAGGAGTTTTAAGAGAAGCTTCACCTTGGTGAGATAACTTCCATCATTTGTATCCTGACAGGAGAACAAGTGTAGGTGTTAGGAATCAAGAGGTTGCTACCCTTAAATACGATGCTCTATAAGTTTTATATGTGAGTACTTTTAGATATACCTTGTTTCGTTCAGCTTTGTCACACCCCCTCCCAGATTACCTACTCTCGACTTGAGGACAATGTGAAGTCAACTGACATCATTCCCCTCTTGAACACCACCACTTGACCCTGATTCCTGAATCTTTTGGAAAGCTAACAACTTTGAATAAATTAAATATGATGCAACGGACTAACATGATAAATGAACATCAACATAACTTTCTTCTATTAACTCAAAATAAGTTTAGGCTAAACGTCATTTGTTTTACAGACAACCCATTAACCAAAAGAAAGATAACATTCTAACTATCTTAACCCTATACAGAACTTATATACACACAAAAGTAAACCTAAGTATTTACTAACAACATTAAAACAAATTACAACTTCACACAGCAAACTAGAGACATGGTTAGGTTCTTGGATCACAATATTTACCTAGAAAGTAGAAAACATTTGGAAAGGGTGATCTAAATAGCCTAGTGAGTGACAATTTTGTTAAAACATACTTTTAAACAAATACACTTTAATGTTTTACATAAATCATTCATAAAGATTAATATGAGTATAAAATCTTGAAATCTTCTTTATGCCAAACACTTTCTGTCTTTCAAGTACTCTTTTATCTTTGTATACTCTATACCTAGAAAACTCGGTCACGATAGTAATTTTCTTGACTTATCATGCTTGATCTAATAATCTTGGTCAAGATAGCAAAACTTTGATGGCGATATTATCTTGCCAGATTTCAGTCAAGATAGTAAAGCTCTAGTGGTCATACTATCCTTCCAAATCTCAGTAGTAGCTGGCTAAGTGGTCAGCAAAGCCCCATACCTCAAACTGTGCACTTTGATCGTCGAGAACTCGGTATATAAAATATCATGGTTTTCTTAAAACCATTCTTATCAAACTCGTGCTTTTCAAACAACTTTCTAAAACGGTAAACAATTCAATTTCAGAAACTTAAGCTTACTCATAAATACATGCTCTACCAAATACTTTTAAACTCATACTTTGGAAACATTTTCTAAATAATATATTATAACATTTTTCATAAACATGTTGATAATCAAATGTCATAATTAGTACAATTTAATAAGCATTCCAATTTTTTTTTTAAAATAATAGCATGTAAAACTTATTCATAAATGTTATTTGGAAATCGTTTTGTCACTCACAAATGGTAGTTCAAATCCTTGGCTTGTAAACTTGCCTAATCTCCTCTAGACCTGAAATAATGAAAAATAATTCCATTTAATCTCCTCTTATCATAGAAATATCAGAACTTCACTTAAAACTCCCCAAAACACCAAAAAATAGCCCAAAAACACATATTTGGCATGGTTGACGTGTAAAGAATGGGCGGCAAGGCTGGCACGCGTGCTCAAGGCCCAAGTAGGCCTTGTTGTGTGCTAACCTCATACGGCTTGATGTGCATGCCTTAAGCGTGCTGTGCGTCCAACAGAAGCCCAACACACCGTGCTAACCTCTTTCAATCAAATTCCACGCTTATCTCGCCTATCAACATCTTACCATTCGGCCAACCACCACACTGCCCAAAACTTAATTTTTTACCCAAAACACAAGTCTCACTTTAGAGCTTAATATCTTAAAAACCAGAACTCAAATGAAAATATTTCCTTCTACAAAATTGTTGGAAAATGCCTTGACTTTTTTACTTCAAAGGTTCAACCAAACATTTTTTGAATTGCATTTTGTAGCCTCCTCGAAGTGAAAACTCCTTAGATTCCTTTTGAAAATCACCTTTCATCCTTCTTTCAACTAAAACTTAATCTTCCTCTCATCAAATTAAATCAGTAGCCCCAACTTACAAAATAGACTCAATTTATGATCTTTTGGGACTAATTTTAGCAAAAATGCACGAGTAGTTTGGGAAAAAATTTAATCGAAGTGACTATTTATATTGAGGCTTGCATGAAAATTTATTGACATCTGTAAAGCACTTTACCGACTCCATCTCTTCACCATCTTGCCTAACCAAAACACCATAGTGTCAAACAACAAACTAAAATTCCTTGCTAACTGGGCATAGCTGCAAGCTTCCAAATGCATGTGCATGCCATACTAACCTCTAAGAAGTCTTTCTTGCCAAGCCTAAATGCCCTAACTAACCTCTATGGACACTCTTCTCGCCTAGCCAAGGCCATCTTGCCAAGCACACAAGGAGGTTATTTCAACCTTCTCGGGCACACATTCACAACTTAAGCTTTGCTCCCACTCTTGTCTAAATGCCTAGATAACTTCTTTGGGGGTTATCTACTCTTCCTTTAGCAGCCTACCAAGCCCCAAAACCTATAGACCATGGAGTCAACCAAAATTTCCCTCTTTTCAAACTAATCTTCTTAACTCTTAAACTTTTCCTTCTTAGCTTTCTATCCTTCTACCTACCATGACACACTTACAATGACACTTCTCAAGTCTACTTTCTCATTTTTACTTCATTTAGAATCATCCTTTCGATTCCTTTGGGAAATTGAAGTTTCTTTGAGTTTACAGGCTTAGGCATTTGGATCCCGAAAGGAGACCAAGTGTGGCTTAAATGACTCTAAGGAGTACATCTTAATCATAAACTAATTAAGCAAGTTGTATTGTGTCAAGACTTTTATATAGCTTAATCACCTGATAGCACTAGACCTTCTTTCATCCCTTCTTTAATGCAAGTTAGTTCATCCATGCTTCAACCATCTCAACCGCCCTCATTAAATCATCTAACAGATTCTCTAAGTGTACATAGGTAGGCATTAACTTTTCTTACATTCTTTCATACTTTATAATCTATTCTTTTATCCCACTTGATTGACAAATAGACCCTATAACCAAGCTTTGATATCAATTTCCTGTGTTTTGACCTTGTATCACCCAGGAAAACCTTTTGTTTCACTTACACTTGGACAAGCAATAGAAAAACTTGTACAACGAGGAATTCGATATATGTGATAAAGGATATTGGGAGCATTTTACATACAATAATCATATGCATTAGCATGATGAAGAGATTCATGAAGAGCATTTTGCATGTCATTGAATGGGATTGACTCTAACAAACCCACAAACCAAACATACAACTGTAAAGCAATGAATTTCCTTAACCTCATTACAAAATGCATTAGAAATTTTGTGCATATTATTTTTTGTGTATATCTCTCTTTGTTTGTCTTTTATAGTTTCCTTTATTTTTTTTCTCTAGAGTAGATATTTTTTACAAGTTAGGATGGCTGATAAAACAAGGATCAAGGTCAAAACGCACAATGCGTTCTTGCAAAGCGTATAGGAAAAGCAAAAGCCCATGGGCTAATTAGGGTTTCAAGGGAATCAAAATGTTTTAATTTTAAATCAAAAGTAATGATTATTCGTCATGTTAAAAATCCAAAAGATGGTGTCAGAACATCACATCGGCATTAAAGCATGTCGTGGTAACCAAACTCTAACCAGGGTTAAAGTCATCTTTAAAAACCCTCTCCAAAACCCTCAATCACAATTTTTCACCATTTGCAATCCATTTAAAGCTATTACGAGTACTTTGAACAACCCTTCCAGAGAACTCAAGGTCACCTTTCCTTTCTCAATCATTTACATCTCATTAACATACCTCTTCTCTGATCTAAATGGCTAAAAAGAGAATTCTGAGTCAAACTCTTAACAAATATATGTCTGGTGAACCCAACAAAGCTCAGAAAGGAACTAATAAAGTCTGTTTTGATGGTCCTGTGTCAGAGTAAGCCAAACACAACTGTAGGATAGGAGATTTTGAAGAAATGAGTAGTCTAGGCCAAGTGTAAATGAAAATGGTTGAGAATCAAAAAAGCAAAAAGGAGGCATTAAAAGCCTCTGATCATCAATGGAGTTGAAATAAGAGTGTTTAAGGATAGATTAGAGGCTCTACTAGAAATAAGGGAGAAGAGAGAAAGAGAAGAAAAAGAGAAGGTTGAGAGAGCACGAAAGGAAAAAGAAGAAAAAAAGAAGAGGAAGCAAGGGAATGACAGGAGGAGATGGAAGAACAAGGTGGAAAAGAGCAAGAGACACCCTCCTTGCCTATCGCCTAAACTGAATTTGAAAGGGTTGCAAATAAAGCCCACGAAAGACAAAAGAAAGTTAGATCTTGGCTGATGAAGATTAAATTAAAGGAATAAGGTGTTAAGGCCTTAGCGGAGGAAAGGAAAGAGATGAAGTTGAGGAAGCGAGAAGAGCTCCTTAGTAAAGTTAAGCAAATAGCACTCTTTGTGGAGAAGGGTAAGGCAAGGAAGCTTCGAGTTAACTATGCAAGGAGTCGAAAAGAGAATTAGAGGAAGAAAGTATTGTAGAAGACGATGTGGCAAAGCCTTCAAAGAAAAAGGTCACAATAAAGAAAGAGGTTCCTAGGGAGCAGTTTGCTAAAAGGCAAGTAGGAAAAGGAGTCAAGAAAGGCCCTGCAGACAACATGGGTGTGACAGTACGATCTCTTTGAATAAAGAAATATTGCTCTATTGTTTAATGCAAGAGATTTCTGTCAATGTTGGTGAAATTATTTTCGAACACATCCATGCATAGGTAAACCATCCATTTAGTTCTAGACCATTCCCTTACCTGATAAAACTATTGTGTTTGCAAGTAGTTCCCACACTAAAAACATACCCTAAGACAAGGGTGAGCGATACGATTTTCACAATAACAGGACTCAAAAATATTCTCAACCTCCACAAGAACAAGGTGGAAGGAAAGCTCCTCATAACTCAAAACGTAGAAAGAAAGGGAATGGAGGTTGAGAATGAAACATAAGAAGAAATTGAAGAACAAATCCCCCTTATTTAAAAAAGGTAATGCGAGGACAAGGCCTCTGGGTTGAGGACACGAAAGAAAATACCTAAGGCTAAGGAATCCAGGGACCCTCTCTCCCTTTCAAAAGTCACCCTACCTATTGATAAAAATACCCCAACCACTGAGACCACTACAATCATCGCTTTGTCATTGCCTGACAAGACAATCGAGAAGACCATCACCTCCCACGTAGAAGGACTAATCCCACCCCATAATATCCAAAACACACGTATCTCCTCACCGCGAAAAGAGGAAACTCTTCATATGCTTGCTACAAAGTTGCTCGATCCCAAAATCACTAAAACTTCCAACCTTGAAAATTCCCCAACTAACCAATGAGATGATCCACTCCAAGAAAAGTATGAAGATTCCCTCTGTGACCAAACTGCCATCATTAACAATGAGTTTAAGGATCAGAGGAAACGACACTGACACCTGTAATGCCACCTAGAAGAGAAGTCTTGTAAAAGGCAGTTGATGACCCACTCCAAAAGGGAAACAAATAGTCCTTCAGAACGCTGGCAAGACACGCTTCCCTTCATCAACTAAAAAACTCCTAAGACCACAATGTACAATACTAAACAGAAGAAGGTGGTAGGGTATGTGGATGATGATGATGATGATGAGTGTTTCCTCAAGTTCATAAATGAGAACGTTTGTAAAACAATGCGAGATGGAGTTGGAGAAGTATTTCATTGCCAAACCAACTTACAAGAAATGAACAGTAAAATCAAAGGCAGTTGCTAGATTTAGAGCTCGAGGTTGACAACATGAACATCCATCATTAATCTCAAATTATTGAACTCAAGGTGGGAATGCAAGAGCTCAAAATATAAAATCAAGAGCTCAAAGCACATAATCAAACAATTATCAGTATGATCGAAGCGGCTCAACGAAATGATATCCAGTACAGATCCACACTCCATTATCTCCATACGACCATCATCAGTTATGCGATTGTGGCTGATATCCCGCCTAAAATTGAAAGACTCCCCCAGTCAAAATGACTTTGAAGTACATGTTGTGGGAGAACCTTTCCAGCCTTGCCAACCATAAATACGAGGGTGTATTTTTTGTGTTAATATCTTTGTTTAAAATGTCCATTTTGGTGCTTGTGTGAATTGTAATCTTTTATATTTGTGCTATTTGCAATATAAGTATAAAATCTTGACACGATTATTATTTGCTTAGTACTCTCATCTCAAGCTCGACTTCCTGCGTTTAAGTTCTTGAAGTTTTCTTCGCACCTCAATTATAACTCCAATGATACAAACTATGCAGAACAAAATTTCATTTGTTATTTTGGTGTTTAACTTGTCAAGAAAACCTACATTGGAAATAGTTTTTGATAGTTCACTAGACAAGCAAGCTTTACCTTAAATCTCGTTTGTAAGATTTTTCTACAACAAATCTTATCATACTTTTTTTAGCAATAAGGACCTTAGTGCGTTCTAAATTTGGAGGTGTACAAATTTTGAACTAAAGCTTTTAAAACTTTTTGAAAATCCTATAAAGTGTTTTAACATAAGTTAAAAAAAGTAAAAAATGTGAAAATTTCAAATTTAAAACTTATTTCATTTGTTTATTCAATTGACATAACAACTCCAATGTTGCCTCCTATAACCAAATCTAAAGAAGCAAAGCTTCAAAACAAAATTCTGAGAGTTGAGTAATAAGTGGTGATAAGAGTTATAGTTAAGGAGAGAAACGAACTCATAGAGTGCCTATGATTTACCACTCAATGCAAAGTTCTAACCAATTAAATAAATAAAAGTTTTCTTCACCAAGAAAAGGATTCAAAACTCTTTAAAAAAATTAGTCATTTCTAAAAATTAAAAATAAGATTTTCTGGACAATGAACAAAGGTATTTTGAGTATTAAGCTTTTCGCGCTATGAACCTAAAAATATTTTCATAGTGGAGAGTACGCGATGAGAGTAAACCCTGAATGATGAATAAAACTAGCTCACATTATGAGAAGTTTAGAGATGCGAAGAGGAAGGTAAATCTTGGAGGTGGAATTTTTCTTGGAGACAAGTAGTGATACAGAGTGATGCTTGAGGACAAGCATTATTCTAAATTTAGGGAGTTTAGGATCACCCACAAGGTTTTGTCTAACATCATTTGTCATAAATTACTCTCGCCCACAAGGTTTACTAGGGTGATCCAGGGTCGAACACAGGGAATTGATATCAAAGCTTAAAACTAGGCTTTACTTCTCAACTAAGCATTATGAAAAATGAGTTAAAAGAATGTAAAAAGAATCAAAACTACCTAACTATCCTAGAGATGTTGTAAAGGTGAGTTAAGATGGTTAAAAGAATAAAAGAGGTGTAGGATGGGCGTGCACTAACTTGCATGAAGAAGTGAGTGAAAGAATGTCTTATGCTACCTGTAACACCCCGAACTTAAGGTAATATTTCTATTTTATTTTATATATTATATCAAATTGTTTTGGTTTAAGGATTTTAAGTTTTGGGGTGTTGAATTGTTGAAAAGAGTGTGGAATAAGAATTTGAGGGTAAGTAGAAATAATAATAAATTATTAATATAATAATTGTTTATTATTATTTTATCATTTAAGTTAAAAAAAAAGAGAAAAGAAAAGGAATTTAACTTCCTTCTCCTCTTCCCCGCTCGCGCCGACCCTCCCTCAAAATTTTTCTCCCTTCTGTTTCCATCTGTCGGCCCCTATCTCCGATCCTTCTTTCTCTTTTTCGTTCATCACGCTGCCCCTACCATCGATCAATGATGAAAACCCAGACATCGTTCCTCATCCGCGTGTGGTCCACAGTTCAGATTCGGCTGCATTAGTTCTTTAAACGTGAAATGCCACCATCGACTACCCAGATCTCCTCGTCTTCTGTGAACCTCACCGTTCCACAGTCGCAGGTCATTCTGAACAGTCGTTGGCTGTCCCCTCTTATTGTTTTTCCATCCAGATCTGTGTCGGTCTGAAGCCCAGACCATCGCACTTCGTCTGGCCCTGTTCGCATCGGTCTCTGCAATATCGATACACCAATCAAGGTTAAAGCTGCCGTGCATCTCTTATCAAAAGTGCGAGAGCTTCTTCATATGTCGCTGCTGCTGATTTGTTAAAGATTCTTTTGGTAAGGAAAAATTTTGGGTTTTGGTAGTGTTGTGCTTAGCGTTGTAAACCTTAAGGTTGATTAATTGATTGGGTAATGTTGATTTTAAGGCAAATTGGAGAGGTGAACTTGATTATCTAAGTTCAAAGCAAGCATCATTGGAAGTTTCGCTTCTTTCAAGTTGGGGTAAGTTGTGAATAATCATATTGGGTTGATTCTTCAAGTAGTTAATGTATTGGATAAATTACTTAGCAATTATCTTGGTGTTTAGGTTGTTTTGTTTTCCTTTTCGAACTTGGGTGCTGTTAGAGAGCTTACATAACGTTAAGGTAAGGGGCTTTCTTTTGGACTCAATTGTAGTCTCGAATGTGATGAATTGAAATGATTTAACTGAAATGAGAAAGGATGATGGTTGTGAATGGTATCTTTGAATGTGTACTTTTTGTGTACTTTATGTTGTGTCCAACTAAGAAAAATATATATCTATTTATGGATGAATGTGATATAGCACTTGGGTGTTTTATTGTATCTGACTGAATGTGTACT
>JBBPDI010072029.1:0-16403 GCA_037974545.1 Cucumis variabilis | reverse complement strand
ATAAGTCACTTGCATATCACATACAAGTGATAAGCTTGCCAAATCTCAACAAGTATTATTATTTAAATTAGTCTAAGGGCAATATGATAATTCAACATTTAAATCAAATTCAAAGTTTGACCTTTTCAAGTCCAAAGTCAACATTTTGACTTTTCACCATTTTGTCTGTCTTGACTAATTTCAACCTCCCAAGCTTGAATTCGTATTCATTTCTCCAAAATTCAAATCACATTTGAATATAAAGTCAGTCAAAGTTTGATTTTTCAAAGTTAAAAGTCAAGATTTTGATGTTTTACATCTTTGCCTTTTTTCATCAATTCCGAGCTTCCAAATATGAATCCATACTCATATTTAAATCACATTTAAACATGAAGCTCTATTTTAAGTTATAATCGATGACTCTATCAGATATATTTATCGGTTTCTCTCTCTTTACCTAATTTGAACAATTTGAATTATTCCATCATAATGTTCTAAGTTGATTCCTTGTGAGCTAGCGGAGGAACCTAATGGACCTATAGATCATGGGCTCTAACGATATGAGATTAACAGGCTAAACTCTTTTAGACCGAGATAATCAACCTTCGTTAATGTCGTCATTCCACTAAAGTCCCGTAGTTGGACTCCCCTCACTATAGATGTATTTGTGTCCATGTGATATAACCATGATAAGTAAGTTAATCCTTCATAGGTTGTTCATAATCGCAGCTAGGTTTAAGTATTGTTTTACCCTCGAGATTATATCTTTTCTCTTTGAGTCCCACTGATCCACGATTGAACAATTGGTTTAAGGTCCAACCTTTAAACTAAATCCCTCTTTGGCCAATGAGAGGGTTGGACCCCTTGTTTAAGACCTTGATTCAGTCCTTAAGGGAACAACCTATCTACTAACCCTAGAGCTGATAGAAGTGAATTCCGTCTTACACTCTATGTGCCTAGCTATCCACCCGATGTTACCCCTAAAATGCGAGGCTTATTGGGCCAGCGCCATTGAGCTACCCTCACCTATGCAGATCTAAGAATAATGTCATGTGAACAAAAGTTCATAGTTGGCTCACGATTAAGATTAAGTTAAATTGGATATCTATAAACAAAATAGTCAGTTTTACAAAGTTAACGGTGTTATAACTTAAAAGTGACTATTTCTATGGTTTCAGTCTTATGTAAACTTTTTATATAGGATGCCCCCACTTCCACGTCTCTACATGAATGATTTAGGATCATATCGTTTGTACTAACTACAAAGCAGGCCGCATCCATAGTGTCCACAGAATAAGGTGCCCAACCGTATTCGTGCACTATAGACAATTTAGGCTATATACTCAAACTTGATCCACATTTATCTACATAAAGTTCAAGTTTACTCAATAATAGCCTCGGGTCCTTAGTTTATTGGCTTTAAGATTATTGTGTCAATAACAATTTTATTGAATAGAATATGATTGTAAACTATGAGTTTTAGGACATAAATTCCAATAGGGACACTATAGATATGGCTCGCATTATAATTAGTTCAAACAATGTGATCTTGAATCTTTCATAAAAGTGGGGGCTCCTATATAAAGAGTGTACATAAGACTAGAACCATGAGATAGTGAGTTTTAAGTTATAGCACTGTTGTCTATATAAAACTAACTATTCCGATTATTGATGATCCATGTAACTTAATCTTAATTTTAAGCTAACTATGAACTTCTATTCACACAAAATTATCCTTACATCTACATAGGTGAGGGCAGCTCAACAGTGCTAGTTCAATAAGCCTCCAATTTCAGGGGCAAGACCAGGTGCAAGACGAAATTCACTCCTGCCCGTTTTAGGATTAGAAGATAGGTTATTCTTTTAAAAACTGAATTCAAGTCTTGAAAAAGGGTCCCACCCTCTCATTGGCCCGAGAAGGATTCAGTATATATGTTGAACCTTAAACCAATTGTTCAATAGTGGCTCAATGGGACTTAAGGAGCAAGATGTAATCTAGGGGATAAAATTATATTTTGACCAATCAAGATTATGAACAAACTGTGACGGATTAACTTACTGATCATGGTTATATTAGATGGAAATGAATATATCTTTAGTAAGGGGAGTGCAACTAAGAGACTTTAGTGGAATGATCCATTAGTTAATGAATGTTGATTAGCTCGGACTAAAAGGGTTTAGTCAATTAATATTGGATCATTGGAGCCTATGATCTATAGGTCTATTAGGTTCCCCTGCTAGCTCATATGGAATTAGCATAGAACAATATGTTGGAATTGTCACACTCCGCCTCAGCACCTGCTTGTTCGTTTCGAGACATGGCATGATGTCAGCCAAAGTCGATCGCCTCTGGAACAACCTCAACTCACACATGACATGAAAATGTGAAACAATCATCTGTGAAAGTCTTTTAACTTGAAATACTTTAAACCGTAGTGTGACCCATTTGAAATTTCTTGAATTAGAGAAACCAAGGGAAAATATATTAATCTTAAAAGTTTAGATTCTTGAATAAACACTACAACGTTATAGAGTAAAATGAATATCCTTTCATGAAACGAAATGGAGTTGGTCTGACAGTAGTATGTTTAACACGTGGAGATCCACAATTTGTACCTGGAAAGAGGGAAAATATTTTTGAAAGAGTAAGTTGAAAGACTTAGTGAGCAACGATTTTATAAAGTAGGTTTTGATAAACATTTTAGTGTAAAACCGAAGCTTAAATACATTTTTCAGTAAACAGTCATAACATAAACTTGAAACATTTGCATACATTTGTCAGTAAATATTTGGTTTTAGTGTAAAATTAAAGCTTAAATACATTTTTCAGTAAACAGACATAACATAAACTTGAAACATTTGCATAGTTTTTCAAAGACGACTGTCCATAACCAAAGACAATATTTATCCATTCGTCCGAAGATGGAACATTCGATAGGTAGCTAACCCTATTTGTTTAAGGGGTAAAAAATATACCCTTCCTAATGGCCCCATAAATCATAGGCTCATCAATCCTACCATCAGTACGGAGTTAACCACATGTATACAATATGTCTCATGAAATATTCAGGCATGGAGAAAAACATTTGAAAACATGAAAACATTTTCTTGAACTTGATCATGAATCAATCAAATATGGTATAACTTGAAAACAGTTCATAAATATGTTACATAAATCATAACTTAAATAGTAACTTCGAATTTATGCTTGATAAATCATTTTCACAAGCTATTGCTTGTAGAGGCTTAAAATATGTTTAACAATAACATTTAGAAATCGATGTGTTACTCACTCTTACTTGAATATAATCTTGGTCTTGGGATTCCTCTTAAACTTACTTGATCTAAAAATTCATATGTAATCCTTAATTAATCCGTTGAATATCAAAATATTCAAAATTTTCCTTAAAATTCCCAAAAATATCAACACAGCCAAAAACAGCTAAATAACAGCCTAATGGTGTCCATTGACATGGTGAATGGGGTTGGTTGCGCGTGCATGGCCTAGGGCCTACCGCATGCTAACCTCACTAAGGTGTTGGTGTGTGCCACATGCCAACCTCATAATGGGGTTGCCGCACGCGTGCTCGCCTAACCATCCAAGCCTCTCAGCCACTACCCAAAACACTGTTTTAATTCCAGAATAATAACCCAACTTTGAAAAATCATAACTTATAATTCATAAGACTTTTGATAAAATTTCCTTTTACAAATTTTCTCTAAATTATCTTAACTTACTTACCTTAAATTTGCAAAGACAAATGCTAGGTAATGAGTTTTGTATCCTTCTAGAAGTGCACCTTGCTCAAATTATCCTTGAAAATGACCTTCTTGCCTTTACTAAATCAAAACGCCAGCCCTTTTAAATCTAAAACACACAATAGTCCTCTCTAAAAAACTAAACTCAAATTTAGAATTTTCAAGAACAACTTGACTAAATTTGCACAAGTAAGTTGTGAGAAATCTATTGCTGAAGCTAACCTATTTATAAACTTTCTTGTATGAGATAAAGTTGACACTTAATCTTGATTAGACTCACCTATTAAGCTTGTGTTTACACTTCATCATCTCTTCTATGTCCTCCTTGATCATAAAATGCATGATGACATGGGTATGACACTTGAATATACGTTTAACCAATTGCTTAGAGCATGTCACATGTATGTCCTAATCGCATGGCTAACCTCCATGGATTCCTCGCATAGGTTGGCCGCCCAACAACTTTCCTTGTCCAAAAAACCTTATGCTAACCTCTAAACTCCAAGCCAATGTCTTCCCCGCATGACAACCTCTCAACACAATGTCCTTTAGGCGCAAGCTTTTTAACCTCTTTTCCTTTCTAGCCTAGGCTTCTTTGCTTGTCTAGCCCCTTGCCTTGTCTCCTAGATAACCTCTTTGAAGGTTATCTCGTCTAGCAAGCTTCAACGTTCGAGGTCCTAAATGCCTAACCTAGCAAAATAACCTCTAAACACAAGTTCTCCTGCCTAGTGATACTCCTTTGGAGGTTCTTTCTCCTTGGCCACCTACTCCATGTCCAAACGTCTGTTCTTAGAGGTTTTCAAGCCTTTGTATGCCACCCAAACAACCTTCAAATGCCTAATGGCCTTTTTTTGACACTTAGTCAAATCTTCCAAGTACTTTTACTTTCTTTTCCATAAACTTCATTTTCTCTTCTCCTTTGACTAAACTTAACAAATTTCAATAGTTAAAGAAATTTTTGGGTTTCACAAGCATAATTCGAATTGTTCGAATTAGGTAAAGAGAGAGAAACTAACAAATATATTTGATATAGTCTTCTGTTATAAGTTTGAGATAGAGCTTTATGTTTAAATATTAAAAATATGAATACAGATTCATATTTGAGAGCTTGAAATAGATGGAAATGATCAAAGTTGTAGAAACTCAAAATGTAGACTTTTGACTTTGAAAAGTCAAACTTTGACCAGCTTTATATTCAGATGCGATTTTGAATTTTAGAAAAATGAATGTAGATTCATGCTCGGAAGGTTAGAATTAGTCAAGACGAATAAAATGGTAAAAATCCAAAATGTTGATTTTTTATTTGAAAAAGTCAAAGTTTGACTTTGACTTAAATGGTCAAATAACCATATTGTCCTTGGACTAAGTTAGTGGAAAAGTCCCACATTTTTATGGATAATTCCACTAACACTTAGTGAGATAGGAGGCTACAAGAGATGTGAACACTTAACCCACTATGTTCCACTAATTGTTGGTGGAATATTAGGTGTTGAGATCTATCCAACTAATAACATGCATTTTTTCATTTAATTTTCTTATAAATAGGTCATTTTTCTATTTGTAAAAGACTTTTGGCCAAACTTATATTTTTGTTTTTACAAAAATTTGAAAAAATTATTTCTTTCTACCAAATCTCAACCTTAAGTATTACCTTCCAATTTTCATCTTGCTCTCACTGTTTCCTGCATTTAACGGGTCCCACAGTTTGATTCTAAATTTAAAGAATAGCACGTAAACTCTAGTGGTGGTCTCAAATTCATGTTTGTATGGAGATATCGATAAATCATTAAGCTAAAAAATAAGACTCCCATTAACCCTAATTTCATTTAATTAGTATAGTTGATATGCATGTTAATCGCTAAAACGGATTAGTGACAATTAGAGTAATATTGATCCTTATTCTAGTGCGTTTGTCTACTGTTTCCATCATGTGATATTAGTGCATGCTTAATTTCACTCATTTGGATAGGGTGGGTTTGAATTTATTTGATAAATTCGAGTTGGACTAAATTGGATTTATGGTTTTCACAAACTAAATTAAGCTTGTTGTTTGTAATAATTATTGTAATTAGTGGGATTTATGGCTTAATTTATTATAGCAAAGAGTATATTTTTTATAGACTCATTAGAGTTGAAATTAGGCTATAATTTCATCAATCGAGAGATAGAAAAGCTGAATTTTATAAGAAAAATGGAGGACAGACCTGAAAAGGCTTCAGATCCAGTTCTAACTCGATGTTTGACCCGTGACCCAATTCGTGACTCAGGCCCTTGTGTGTGCTCAGCGTCTGTCGTGTGTCCCTTGCATTTATTTTATCTTCCTGCATTCCGTTTCTTTTACCCATGTTCGATTTCTGATCACTTATCGAACGCTTATCGCTTATCGATTTGTGCTCAGCCCATGCTTTAGGCATGTCTTTTTTAGTTTGAACATTTATCGCATGGCCCAACTGAAGCACATCTTGCCCGGTCAATCCATATTGTTTCCCCCAGCCTATATCACATCCTTGTTTATACGCATCCACCGATTGTACTTGACTTGGGTTTGACCTGGTTTCCATTTGACCTACGTGTCTAATGGTTTGGGTTGGTTCAAGCCCAAATGTTTGGTTTTGGACCGATTCAGAAGATTATTTCGACCAATTTAGTGGAGATTTGAAGGTTTTCTAGCCAGTTCGAGTGTTTCGAGAGCTCTAATGTACTTCACCAAATTATTATTCTAATAATTTAGTTTTTAGCTTAATTTAGGAGCCAAAACTAGTTCATTTTAGGGTGCTCAATTAATTATGCATGTGATGTATGTTTTAATTGAATTAAATTGTATGTGCATAATGTATAGCATATAGATTTAAAATCCCACTATAGGTTAAGATGTTCATGCATTGAAAGTATGTTATAATAGTTATAATGTATAGTATGCATGTTAATTAATTAATACGAATAATTAAACTAATTTTGATTAAATATAATTGAATGAAATTAATTAATTAATTATTGATTTATTTAATTTAATTTAATGTTATTTATTTTAATTAATATGATTTAATTAAAAGTTAAATAAATTAAAATCCATATTAATTGATTGGTTTATATAATGGTTATACATTGTTAGATGAATGCTATAGAATTGTCTAAAGTTTTTGTAAGTCTTATAAAATAAATTAGACTTTTAAAATATACAACAAAGATAAGATGCATGTTCACCTAGGTTAAAAATCATATCAAACTTTTTTCATAGAATTAGGTCGATCTCTTGTAAAACTGGTTACAAGAGACTCACTTGATTCGATCTTGTCAACAAGTCAGATAAGATGTCTAAGGTGTGAGGTTCTTAAGTCGACAGTTTGCATAACACTTGCTACCTGGAGATCGTAATAAGTTCTTGAGCCTAGTTAACCTAGTTTTTTGAGCATGTATGAGAGATGTGAGGTAATTAAATTGGTTTATCACCTAGACATCGTAGGTTAAATCCCGTATAATGGTTATATTGGATGTTTCACCTAGACTTAGGATATATTTGAGTTAGCCTAAATATGATCTTATTTTTATGAGTACCCTTTAGAAATCGTCATAGGACACTTAAGCTAGAGAAAATTAGCATACTTTTAGCTCTAGTGTCCCTAAGAGTTGTCACTGTGAAGTTCATTTAGGGCTTTTGGTCGTGCAGAGAAGCGGACTCCCTTAAGAGAGTGTTTGCTTGGATAAAAATAAAGGTGAATAAGGGAAGTAATTCATAGTAAATGGGTGATGGATATGTGACAACACATTCCACGGTTTCTTCCATTAGGTCCCACCGTGAGATTCCTATAATGCGTCTGCTTGTCTATCCTGGAGAGACACTCCCTTCAAAGGGTTGTATTATAGGATTCGGAAGATCATAAACTCCATATATGGATAGGATTAATTAGATTGACTTTTATATTATCTTTCCACTTTCTGGAGCATAATGATTCTTATCTTTGAAATATGAAAATGGAGGGTTACACTTGCAAGAATTACTAAGTTCCTACTATATTCTTGATCAAAGAAGCGATAACTAAGTGCTATAGGAATATGAGATATTTAGGAGTTAGCATTTGGTCAAGATTGTCTTGGTTCAAAGGAGGAGTAATCGACTACCCTGTAGAGGTTATTCTAAACCTTTGAAATATCGTTACAAAATATAATAATGATGGGTACATGACTAATATTTGCTAAATTAATTGGTTTTTAAAGGATTATAGTTTTCCACTAAATAGAGTATGTTTTACTTTTCAGCATGAGTAGCTCAATAATACAACTCTTAGCTTGTCAAAAATTTAATGCCAAAAATTATGCGACCTAGAAATCAAACCTGACTACAATACTTGTCATAGATGATTTAAGGTTTTTCTTAACTGAGGATGTCCTCAAGTCCCTACCTCAAATGCTAACTAAAATGTTCGGGTAGCATATGATCGATGAGTTAAGGCCAATGAGGAGACCCAAGTCTATATTCCTGCCAGCATGTCTGATGTTTTGGCAAAGAAACATGAATCCTTAGCCACGGCTAAAGAGATTATAGATTTATTTTGAGAGATGTTTGGCCAACCTTCATGGTCCCTCAAACATGAAGCAATTAAGCACATTGACACCAAACGAATGAAGGAAGGGACCTCTATTAGAGAATATGTCCTAGACATGATGACGCACTTCACTATCACTGAAGTAAATGGCAATCCCATCGATGAGGCAAATCAGGTGAGCTTTATTTTAGTCTTTTTCAAAGAGTCTTACACCATTTTAGACGAATGTGTCTCCAGCAATTCCAAAATCTTGCCATGAATAAGGAGAAGGGAGTGGAAGTAAATTTTGCAACCACAGAGAAAGAGTTAGTGGGAGGATTGTCTTCTAAGACTAGAGTTGGACCTTCTCAAATGAAGATGAAGGGAAAAGGGAAGACTTTCAAGAGTAGAAAAGGAAAGAAAGTGGTGAAGGTAAATGTTACCACTGCAACTAGAATAAGCATTGGTTAAAGAATTCCCCAAAGTACCTTGCTGAGAATAAAGATAAAAAGGAAGCACAAGGTAAATGTGATTTACTAGCTGTTGAAACGTGCTTCATGGAATACGAGACTTTAACCTGAATACTAGATTGAAGAGTCACTAATCATATTTACTTCTTATTTTAGGAAACTAGTTCTTGAAAAAATTGTAGAAGACGGGATCATCCTCAAAGTTTGGAACAAAAGAGGTTATCTTCGCTAAAGCAGTGGGAGACCTAAAGTTGTATAGATAGATATATCATACTTAAAAATATTTTGTATGCTTCTTAAAGTTGAGGAATTTAATAACTATTTCTTGTATTTCAGAATAATTGTATAGAATATATTTTTAAATCAATGAAGTGTTCATATCTGGTACTTGATCGGGTCGATCGACCTTAGAGAACACTTGATGGCTCTTGCAGCTGACATAAAGGAATTCAAGATCATTGTATTTGACTCTAGCCCAACTATATCGAACAAAGTATTGTTAACAATGCTCTCCAAGCAGTCACATGATGCATCCTCTCACTTTTGATAGTCGTTGGAAATCATGAGTCAATACCGCAATTCAAATTCAACATATGGTCAGTAGTAATTAGATCCAAAGACACATTCATCATGGAAAGTCATTTGATTGCAGGATTTTTTGTGTTAAGTTTACTGAATGCCTGTAACAGAATGTAATCCCAAATGTTTAAAAATAGAAATCATGAAACTATTTAGACAAAAGAATGTTACAGAACTTAGGGCTAGTAATTTTTTTTTCATAACTTAAGTTTTTGTTTCCTTTATGATGTGTTTGTAAACTTTTTTATTATTTTTACTTAGCTTTTGACAAGAAGTTTGCATTTTTTTAATAACTTAAAAAAATAATAGTGTAAATATAAATTGAACAATCATGTATATAAGTCAAAATGATTGTGTACATTATATAAACGATTGCATAAGTTATCTTAACAATTGTGTATCGAATTTAAATGATGGTGTAAATAGTAGTAACGTTAGTTTTAATCCTTCAAAATATATGTTAAACGATCATATAAGTATCATAAACTAAACGATCATGAAACTAAATCTAAACAATCGTGTTATCAAATCTAAACAACTGTGTAAACAATTGTGTTATTAAAGCTAAAGGATCTTGTAATATATCATACACTATCACGTAGTTAAGTCAAAATAATCTTGGTTAGACGATCTTCTAACTAAATCTAAATGATCATGGTCTTAAATCGAAACAATTGAGTTATCGAATCTAAATGATCTTGGAGTTGATGTAATTTGACAAGGCTACATTCGATGCTAACATGCTTAGAAGAATAGAAGTTGTTCGTCGAGAGTTGCCTATAAAAGGACACCTTCCCTACCATGTAAAGGGGCAGGGACTGACCCCAAACCTAGAGAGGGCTGAAAAGGAATCACCTTTCCACTGCCTATAAAAGTAGTTCTTCTTCTTCCGTCAGTCTGTAAGTGAAAGCTTAGAGTTCGTGTAAATAAGATTCCATCTTTCCTTTCCCCTAGCTTGTAATGTCCATTTCTTTACTTTCCCTTTTTATACTTCGTTGCAATGTGCATGTTTATATTGTCCAATGGCCTAAGGCCTACATTCTTTAATGCATCATTTATACCTTTTAAATCCGAAATTTCTTTACTTTTCATTTGTCAATGTGCTACGCGTAGTTTATGTTTGTGATAATTAGTTCTTGATAAAAAGCTTAGCTTATAAAGCTTATTGCATTAATTGAGCTTTAGTCATGACTTGGTCAGTGTATATTGCCAACTACTTGAAAGAGCAAGTAGGAAGGATATGGCTAACACATGCAAGGAGGAGTTTGGAGACAAAATCAACCTTGGCGAGATAACTTCATAACTTGTGTCCCAAAAGAAGAACAATTGTGGGTACTGATAACGTGTATAAACATTCGTTATTATATCTTCTCTTACTAGAATAATGAGACCAAAACATATAAGAAGATGATCGAAGTGTGTGACTCACGTTATAAATTTATAAATATTTATAACAACATATTACATAAGCATCATGTCTGTTTTATGCGATGATCATGTTTAAATGCAAAATAAGTAGAAATGAACAAATGAACAAATCACAGAGGACATCTCACACAGAGGCTACGCGAAGGGAACTTGCCTGGCGATTAACAACCCTAGGCGAGGAAACATGTCATCACACGAAGAAAGCTCACTAGAAGTCAAGAATGGTAGTTGGAGTGATGTGACTTCACAAGGTCAGAGTCAGTCCTAACACGCTCAGATGAATAGAAGTTTCCTATCGAAAAGTGGCCTATACAAGCACTTCATCCTCACCAAGAAAAGATAGGCATGCATGGGCTAGTTAGAGAGCTTGTAATTGGGTAGAGAAGAAGGATATTCCCTTTGGTTCCTTAACTTGTAACATTGATCCATTCCCCTTTCTCCCATTTATTTTGTATTCTTTGTATTTTTATATTGTACATATTGTATATTGGCCTACAACCTACATTCTTTATATTTATACACATGTGTAGCTTTTCAACCTAACATCCATATACTTTCTACCAGTCAATGCGTTGTTCGTAGCTTAGGTAAATGATAGGCCTTGATAAGAAGAGTTGCGTATAAATTTTATCAAGTTAATTGTGCTATCGTCATTGCTTGGCCAACGTAAGTTGCAAATTACCCAAAACGGAAAGTATCCAAAACCTAATTAACGCGTGTGAGGAGGAGTCTTATCTCTTTGCGAGTTCATTTCTAACATTTGTATCCCAAAAGGAAAACAAGTGTGGACAATGAGTACCAAGAGAGGTAGCAATACTTAATCGCGAAGTACTTTATGCTTCATAAGTAGTCCCTTCTAGATATAACTCGTTCAACCATATTTGGTCATATGAATCTCTGAAAAGCAACCATGTATGTCATATAATAACTTCAAGAGAAGCATGGCTTAATCATAAGTATGTTTAGTGAGTTAAATCGCATGAAGGTTATCCCCTTATTTATTCGCGTGAGAATACATGGGCATTCCTGCCTTCATTCTTTTTCTTAACCTAGCTTTATAGAGTCTCGCGGTGTAGTTAGTAATTCTTACATTTGTTATTCTTTCATTCTTTTAATTCGTCTAATTGATGAGTGATTATCTAGAACTAATTCTGACATTTAGCTCTGTCTATCACAGATAGACACAAATAGATTCATCTTTGTCTACAAAGTATTAACCATATAATAAAAAAAAAACAATATTCTCACCAATAAGCTTCTTGACTTTTCCTGTCTATTCACAGCATCTTCTCAGCCAAAGGAGTCAAATAAGTCTTCATTGCAAAGCAACTTACTACATTCATAAAACCACGTTTGCAATACATCTCTAATTCAACTAATTATAGTGTCCACAAGTAGTTCTCTAAAATATTTAAACATTAAGTTTACACTTTCTGCACAATTTGATGTCATCATTATGTACCTTCGTCTTCATGAATATGTCTGAGACCACTTCTCAAACCCAATATCACTAAGATAATCTCTGATATTTGGATAGACTAACTCCATACATCTTATGTGATATTCAAATTTATTAGTAGTGTAGGCATAAGCACAACTAAAGAAATATTTATCATGCAATGTAGTTGTTAGGCTCTGATTCATGCGAAGGAACGCGAATCAAGAATAGGCGATGAGAAGAGAAAAGTATAAGTCAAAGATTCTATCGAGTGAAGATAAGTGACGCGATAAGAACGGTTGGCGAGAAAGAAGCATGTGATGGACGACAAGAGCAAGGTGTTTAATAGGATACTACGAGAAGAAGTATGCATGCCCAAGAGAGTGAGGTAAGGAAGTAAATGTCATATCAAGATGACTTGACAACCTTTTGTAGGAAGGGAAATTACAGTGACTTTTTGGAAAGAGAAAAGGATAGTCAGACTATTTAAGAGTTTGGCTTTCCCAAGAGATAAGGTGCGTCTCAAGAGAAAGTCAAATCACGCCTCATGATTAAACTATGTGTCAAGTTTAGATTACCAACATGGTGCAACGTATTCGTAAGGTTACACGTGTAAAATGTAAGTGATCTTTGTAGGTGAAAGGCCACTATAAATAGGGCAAAAGCCAAGGAAAAAAGGAATGTTTTGGTCCAAAAAGGTGCTAGTTTTTCTGATGAAAGTGGGAAGAGAAAGTTCTGAATGCTGAACAGTCGATTGAAGGAGCTGTCAGACAAGAGGAGAAAGTAAAAAGTTGAGAAAGAAGAAGTTAAGGCTAAGTATTTTTAGTGAGTGATAAATGTTTACTAGTATCGTTTGTAAATAGTTCATTAATCAAATGTTTGTGAATGGTTAAATGTTTTCTATATTTATATACGAGTTACGAATATCCTTTAGTGGGTGATAAATGTCTTATAAGTATCGTTGTAAGTGATAAACTTTATTTATAAACGTTGTGAATGACAAATCAATTTTCAACATAATTTCTAAATCCTTATTATGGTTGAATGGTTTTCTATGCTTCCATACGTTTATCGAACAATTGTTGAAAAAGGAAAACATTTGTATTCATGATCTTCGTTTTCAGAAAAGATGTTTTAAACGTAGTGTTGTAAGTAGTCTTATGACTCTGTGATTATGTTTATGATATATCTTGTATACTATTATATTCTGTGTTATGTTGTGTGGTTTGTACATTATTGTCTAGTTGGTCTATCGCAAGACTGTGGTGAGGATCCTAGGTAACTCGCATGATGTTGGTTTAGTGCGAATTCCAAGTCTAAGCAATAGGAGATTCTTAGGTTGGGGCGAGCTGTGATGTGTTCTTGATGCTAGACATTGTGGAAGTCCCAGGTAACTCGCATGACACTAGTGGAGTGTGAATCTCCAGTCTTGGCAAAAGGAGAATCCCAAATCTAAGGAAGCTAATGATGAGACGCTTGTGGAGTATGACTACCAAGTCTGAGAATTGTGAATGCAGCAGGACACTAATAGAAATTCTACATAACTCACATAATGCTGATGAGTGCAAATCCCAGGTCTAGAAGAGGGGAGAATTTCAAAACTCAGAGTTGGGTTGGTTGTGAAATGATCTTAGTATATGACGTTGTAGCGCTCATTGTGTGGTTGTTTAATTTTTTGTGGTTTGATGCATGCTTTACTGATGCGGTTTGACCTTATTATTTGTGATTATATGTGATTTCCAAGAAATATTTTCTCAAACCCATTGTAGCCACCTAATTTTGTCTGACCTTAATTTGAAAGCTTATTGTTCAATTTTAATTAATTTCAGGATTTAGATCATTTAAAAAATTTCTTCCTAAGTTTAAATCATCATAAATGTTATTTTTCTTCATTTGAGAAATTTCCTTTTTTATTTCCAAAATTTCATACTTGTGTTGAGAAATTTCTCTTTTTAGGCAATTGGTTTCAAATTTCATTTTTGGGGGAGAAGGGTTTGATAATTTTAGTTATCGTCAATAAATTTTGTTCTTCAATCCTTTTATTATTCCAAGAGATCAAATTTTGATGTCCCAGGCTCTACGTCCGCTTGTACGTCCGTGTCTAAGTTTGTGGTCCCAACAATAAGATATAAAGAAGCGCAGTGGGACTGTTGGTCAACAGTAATTCGTCTTAGCACATATAGGTATAGATTATTGGCTCAAAAGATTTTATTTCTAGAATTCATAGAAATTATTGAAAAATAAACATTTATAGTATGAGAAATTGAAGTTTTAAAATGTCTAATTCCTAAAGAAATTTTTATCTTCTAAATCATCTTCAAAAGAACTTTCTCAAAAAGAAATTGAGGAGCAACATACTGCGTCCTCAGATTCAAATGATATTACTAATGAATCCATGCGAATAGCAAAATTAGAAAATGATTTTCTCAATTAGTAAATTCTCAAACTTCATTCAAAACAATATATTTTCTAAATATCTTTAATTTCAAAGAAAATATTTTTGTAAAAATTGTTGAAAGAAGAATTTCAGTCTACGAAAAAATTGATTTTATACAACTATTTCAAAGAAATGATATTCAAAAACATCAAAAGGAATTTTCATTTCTTCACATAGGTGTTGTACAAGTAGCCTTAATTCCAATGTTTAGATTTGGACTGGATACACCAGTTTTGGTAATTTTATGCGATAAACGTCATAAAGATTTCTCAAATTCATTATTAGGAATCATTGAATCAAAGCTAGCCAATGGTCCTGTTTATTTTAATTGTTTTTCAAATTTTATGGTATCTCTTGATGATCCACATGTTCTTATAACCTTGAGCCTAGATATCACTGGACAAGGTTTGAACTTTGAGGAAGGAGTTAAAAAATTTAACACTTGTTTACTAAATCATTTATAAAGTTTTAACTACTACCATGCATCCAAAGGCCTTATTGTCTTCTACAAAGGGAGAAACCATGTTGATAAAGACCAACCTAAATAAATCTTCAGTCAGTATTCTAAAACTCCTCTCTTGGGAAGAGGTTACAAAGAATCCCCATTGGATCCTGGACATTGCTTTTCCCTCAAATGAAAGAAAATGAGGTTTTCACATCATTGAACATCTTGATGGAAAAGTAGAAATCAAGTTTGAGCATGAGTCACCTAGGTTCCCTGTTATTAAAGAAAACACAAGCTCACTAGAGTTTATGAGCTCAAGGCCAAGTACATCCAGTATTAGGAGTGAACTGATACCTAATCTAAACAAATCAAATTCCTCCAAGATTACATCTGTAAGATTAGATGAAGGAATATTGCATATTGTTAATGAAGAAACTCTTTCTGGTTCTCCAACTCCAACGAAAATGGATACCAATTCTCAATTATATGTAATTATTTCAGAATCAAAGTTTGAGCTTGATAGAGAGTCACTTTAAAAGGAGTTTACGTCAATCGCAAATCGCTGTAAAAGGATTGCCTTTTTAAAACCTACTCTGAAACAGAAAGGAAGCTGTTCAGAGAAGAGTATTTCAAGAATCTTGAAATACTTCAAGAACACATTTCGTTTTTTAGATGGTTCAACCAAAGGAAAGAGTTTAACCATCTTTGCACCATCAAAGAAAAGGAATCTTGGAAAACTTGAAGAAAAGAAAAATGATGGAAATGGTAGACATGCGCAGCGGAATAATGATCGGATTTTACTCTAATTACAACTAAACATTTTAGTGATTAACATGCATTACATTTTCTAAATGTTACAAAATAGGGTTAATAGAAAAACTCGCCTTTGATGCTTTTCTATTATTCTTTTCACGTGCTCTTCACGATTTCCTCTCAAAATTAAAATCGAGACTACCACTAGTGTTAACCCGCTATACTCCAGACTTAGAACCGAGTTGTGGGACTCGAACAGAATAGAGAGAGAGATGGATTTTGGAGGAAGAATTTTTGGAGAGATCTTTTGGAGAGAAAAAGTAAATTTGGTTTGATTTTGCAATTCCAAATTACAAAATCAATTTCTTTGCCAACAACTAAAAAACCTCTTTTTCCATTTCCAATCCATTCATTTTATAGGCAAACTACATGCAAAATTTGCATGTAGTGAGCTTTCACCTTCCACATTTGACATATCACCAAATAGGTGTCTCACATGCATGAAGCCATGTGTCAATTACATGCAATGGTCAACCAAGGGTAAAATGGTCATTTGATAATTAAAAAGTCAAAAGTCAACATTTTGACTTTT
>JBBPDI010072003.1:0-16421 GCA_037974545.1 Cucumis variabilis | reverse complement strand
TTAAATATAAGATATTTAATTTAGCTATTAATTAATTGGAGAATTAATTAATAGTTTAATTTTAATTAATTAAATTTAATTTAATTAAATCTATAATTTATTGCAGAGATTCAAATAAGATTTGAATGAAATATTAATTAAATATGATTTAATTAATATATATAAAAAAGATATTGGAGAGATATTTATTTAAATAAGATTTAAATAAAAATATTAATTAAATATGATTATTAACTAATTGATTAATTTTTAATTAATTAGTAAATTTTATAAAAAGAATCTCGTAATTCTCTCCTACGCCTTTTCCTATTCCAATATGAAGTTGTTATTATATCAATGTCGTTTGATATAATAACAACTTCATATTAAGATTGTATTTTCTCTATAATTATGCATTTAACGATCCTTCCATAAGATGGTGTATTTAACATAATAATAAATTGAAATTAAAACTTCAATAGAATGGTTCATTTAAAAATTCTTTCATAAAATGATTTTATTTGTTATTTCCCCTATAATTATGATGAATTTAATAGGAAAAGTTCCCCTTCCATAAAAGGAAATAACGATTTCCTAAATATTATCATTGGATCATAATCGCAGTCGTTTAACTAATTAAATTTTATAATAACCAATAGAATTAAGATTTTCTAAACATAGTATATGTCAAGTATAAATGAAGAAAAGTTTTTGTACCGAAGGAATACAAAACATAAGCCTTCATTATTATTAATTTCTATATATATATATAAACTTAAATATTAGCATTAGTATCTATTTAATTTGGGAACTGTAATTAGATTTTATAGTTATTTTTAAAATAAAAAATGAACTAAAATATTTATAAAATATCACAATTAGATTAAGATAGACTCTTACTGGCTATTATATCTATCTATATCATGATAGAGTCGTTTATTTGATATTGTGATATTTTGGTATATTTGTAAATATTTTTATAAGTTTTGTTATTTCAAATAATTTTTCAAAAAATTACCCCTTTTTGTTTTAATTATTTCCTTTTCCGAGAAAGAAAGGTAAAAAAAAAATGGAAGAAAAATCTAAAAATAGCTACAATTAAAAGATAAAAATCTAATATCCAAAATTAACATGTTTAAGTAAAATCGAACAAAACAAAAATTACATATTTATGACCTTTAATATTTTGAATTTTAGACCTACTTCTCCAGACCTAATGTTAGAATCTTTTCTTTTTGTTTTTTCTTTTAAGATTCACACCAATTAAGAACAAAACAAAAATTCAAACAAAATCTACTATGGCCACAATTTAAAGAACAATTGTTAGACAAAAAATTTTGGCCAATTAAATTATATCATGTCATCACAACAAATATTGTGATAATTATATTTTTATTAGATTTTAATAATTAAGTTTACTCAACCTAACTCAATTCAGGTCCAATAAACACATGGGCTCAGGCAGAGTCCAAGAAGCAGATGAGCCCAAATCCAAGTCCAACAAATAAATAGGCCCAAGCCCATCTAAAGCCCATGAGTTTCTCTATAAATAAAGACATTTGTCATTCACTTGGGAGATCTTGGATTGAAGGAAGAATTGAAACTCTGAAGTATTGAAGCTCTGAAGAATTGAAAATTCAAACTTCTACAAGCTCTCAAGACGTGCAAGTCCGTATCAACTTCAAGATCAACATCTTATGAATGATTGAAAACTTGGAAGATTAAACTTTCCATGAATTCCAAAAGATCGAAGTTCAAATCAACTTGCAACTACAACATTCTTAAGATCGAAGACTAATTAGTTCTAAAGTTTTTATCTTGTATTTGAGAGAAAGTATCAAAGGAGTAAATACTAGATATTGTATTCACAATATTCATCAATATATCAAAGTTTAATTCTACTAAATGCATTTCTTCGAAATCTCGTGTGAACAATTTGGCACGCCTAGTGGAATCGTCTCTACCTTTCATCTCTTTCTCTTGTTTAAGAACATCTCTAAAGAAATCATGACATCTCAAGGCAACACTTTCAAAGCTCTAGGTGACATCAGCAAGCGACCAAATACTCGTAGCCTCTCAAGGGAATTTCATTCATCTGAGGATATGCCACCCTTTGAGGTCGCAAAGATTATTTGGGAACAAATCTCCAGTCTGCCAAAAGGTGGAATTGTAATCAAAGAAAATCTTGTGATTGATGAACACAACTCATCTTCTGAGCACCTAAATGAGGAGGTACCTCATCCAAATATAATGTTAGTTATGGTGACTGGCATGGATACAAGCGAAAAAAGAATGGTAGAGCTTGAAAAGAAGGTCAACATGCTCATGAAACTGCTTGAAGAAAAGGATTACGAGATTAAATCTCTAAAGAATCACATCGAGAATCGTGATGCTGCTAAATCAAGTCACACACATGTCGTCAAGAATACTGACAAATGAGAGGCAATTATGCAAGAAAGTCAACCACAAAATTTAACTTCAATTGCATTGTTATCTGTGCAGCAGTTGCAGAAGATGATTGCAAACTCCATCAAAATTCAATATGGTGGACCTGCTCAAACTTTCTCTTTGTATTCTAAGTTGTATATGAAGAGGATCGATAACCTGAGAATGCCGAATAGGTACCAGTCACTCAAATTCCAACAGTTTGATGGAAAGGGTAACCCAAAACAACAAGTTGCTCATTTCATCGAAACATGTGAAACTGCTGGTACGCGGGGAAATTTGTTGGTCAAACAGTTTGTTTGAACTCTCAAAAGAAATGCCTTTGAGCGGTACACCGACCTGGAGCCTGAATCCATCGACAATTGGAAGCAGTTTGAGAGGGACTTTCTCAACCATTTCTACAACACTCGTCGTATTATCAGCATGATAGAGCTAATTGCCACCAAGCAGCAAAAAGGTGAGTCAGTCATCAATTCTATTAACCGCTGGAGAGCATTAAGCCTTGATTGCAAAGATAGATTAACTTAATTGTCAACAGTAGAGATATGTACTCAAGGAATGCATTAGGGACTCCTATACATTTTGTAAGGAATAAAACCTCGCACCTTTGAAGAGTTAGCAACTAAATCTCATGATATGAAACGAAGTATTGCTAATAGAGGGAACAATGATTTACTGGTTCTAGAAATTAGAAAGAAAAGAAAGAAGTGAAGAGCACCTTGAAGATATCGAAAGGTGCTCCAAGGAGGCTATGGTCGTTAGCACGATCCCTTTGAAGTTTTTCTCTGAAGAAAAGAAATTTGAGAAACGCCAAGAAGAAGATGGAAAAAGATGTCCGACGTTGAAAGAAAGACAAGAAAAAGTTTGTCCTTTTCCAGACTCTGACTTACCTGATATGTTGGAGCAACTACTAGAAAAGCAACTCATTCAACTTCCTAAATATAAACAACCCGTGAAAATATAGAGGGGAAAAGATCCTAATTACTGCAAATATCATCGGGTCATCAGTCATCTCATATAGAAATATTTTGTGTTAAAGGAGTTGATTCTAAAATTAGCTTTAGACAAAAAGATTGAGCTAGATCTTGATGATGTGACACAAACAAATCATGCTACAGTAACAATTCATCTAGATGGTCGATTCCTTACTACAAGGAATCTAATCCAATTTAGATCTTCTAGACCCTATCTTTATATATTCTTCACCAGAGGCCTTACAAAAAGATGACCTTCAAATTGTTGGCTCCAAAGAAGAAGAAAAGCAGGTAGAGGATGTTGATGAGGGATGGACGCTAGTAACGCGTCGAAAGAAGCGCAAACAAAATTCAGCTAAAAAAGAATCTCACTCATACTGAGAGTACAAAAGAAAGAGCAAGTCTCAGAGAAGAAAAACAAGAAAGAATGCGAGAAAGTTTCAATCAATCACCGTAGAAAATGAGAAGCTTCCTCGACCACGACAACCAATAACTCTGAAGGACTTTTTCCCTAAAAACTTTCCAATTGAAATAGCTTCATGTCATGTGGTCAGTACGACTGAGGATGACGCTTCTCCCTCATATCCTATGGTAGCAACCATCAAGCTAGAGAAATTACCTTCTTTTGGCATAAATGATATTCTTTCACTCCCGCAAGAAATCAAGGATACAATTATCGAGATGTTAAAAAATGATGATGTCTTGACTATTTCTGCATCACAAACGAAGACATGTGATTCCTGTTGTATGTCTATAGCATTTAGTGATGAGGAATTGTTACTTGGGTCAAAGTTTCATAACCAACCCTTATTCATGTATGATATGTTTGAGAGCAAAATCTCAATCGAATTATCATCGATAATGGTTCTGCCATCAATATTCTTCCAAAATCAACCATGAATCAATTGGGTATCTCAATCAAGGAGTCATCAAGCAGTAAATTGGTGATTCACGGCTTTAATCAAAGAGCACAATGGGTGATAAGCACCATTCGTTTGGAACTCGTTATAAGGGATTTGCAGACAAGCGCAATATTTCATGTGATCGATTCGAGGACCACTTATAAGATGTTGTTAGGGCATCCATGGATACATGAAAATGGAATTGTAACTTCCACACTCCGTCAATGTTTCAAATTTTACAAACTGGAAATTAGGAAGGTTGATGCTAACACTAAGTCATTCTCAGAGGCTGAGTCACACTTTGCTGATGCCAATTTTTAGACAAAAGATGATGATGTAAGTGAAGTCATATCATCTGAAGTTTCTGTAGCCAAAGGTACTTATAAGCTCGAGCAAATAAAGATCACAACAAAGAAGTCAAATGAAGGGGATGCACTCAATGGTTAAAAGAATGACGAATCAACAGCTCGGACTAAGTCTAAGGTGTCGGAGAGTGAAAAGATGGCAATCCCATAAAAAAAACCACAAAATCTCCTATTTTACACTATGTTCCTTTTTCTCGATGTAAGAAGGGAGAATCACCATTCATAGAATATTCGAGAAACTTGACGATCGGAAGCATCAAAATATTATAGAAAAGCTACACCACACATCTTACCAAGATAGACAAAGAGAAACAAAAAGACTTGAGAAAAAGGGCGTAAAGGCATTCCTTCCAGAAAGACAAACAACTGAGGGGTTCAACCGAAAAACATATAAGTTGATGGCAAAGGCAGGTTATGACTTTACAACTTGCACTAAGCTTAAAAGTGTGAAAATATTCGATAAAAGGCATGGACTTTCCCCTACGCAAAAAAAGCTTCAAAGCAAGGATATTCAATACCTAATTCGAGAGCTGGGGTTGGATATAAGTCTTCTGAACCAATTTGAATATCAGGTAAAGGAAAAGCAAAGGTTGCAGAAATATGCCACATTGTTGTTGAAGAAAACAAAGATTTCGAAGAAGGCAAAAAAAGTCAAAGGAGTTATATTTTTTATCGCATCACTTCTTCTGCTACACGTCCTTTAGTGTTCCAAAGATTTAATACATCAACGGTGGAAGATAAAAGTCAAGGTTCAATTTCTGGTTCCATTCGACTATTTGCCTTTCAAAGGTTAAATACAACTTCAAAGAAAGTACAATGTGCAAGTCCAACTTCGAACACAAGAGAATCTGCCTTTCAAAGGTTAAATATAACTTTAAATAAAGTACAATTTGCAAGTCCAACTCCAGACGCAAGAGAATCTTCCTTTAAAAGGTTAAGCGTGTAACAAGAGGCCAAAAGAAATCTCTCGTAGCTGTCTCAAGCAAACCTGACTTAGCTATAAGGAAGGAGGAAATTCATAGTGCTCTTCCACTAAAATGAAGAGAAAAATGTTCGTCTCAGTAAATATAGAGGGTTCATTAAAAGTAAAACTACACAATGTTGTTTTTATTCGACCTGAAAATAATGAACAAGAAGATGAAGTAGATGTGGTAGGTTGTGGTCATGTTACGATAAAAGAGACATCCAACTATGAGATGTGAAAAAGATACCGACGCTACACCATTATCACTCGAGGATGGCAGTCAATCAACGATTGATGAGTTAAAGGAAGTGAATCTTGGTACGATAGAAAAGACTTGTCCAACCTTCATAAGTCCCCAACTTTTTCATGATGACGAAAACGAGTATGTGAGCTTACTTAAAGCGTACAAAGATGTCTTTGCATGGTCATATAAGGAAATGTCTGGACTCGATCCAAAGGTGGTCGTTCATCATATAACAATCAAACCAGAGCATCAGCCCGTCAAGCAAGCCCAACGACAATTTCAACCTGAACTCATTTCTCAAATCAAGGAAGAGGTAAATAAGTTCATTGAAGCTGGATTTATTCGTGAAGTCAATTATCCAACATGGATAGCTAATACTGTTCTAGTAGGAAAGAAGAATGGCCAACTACGTGTTTGTATTGATTTTTGCAACCTAAATAACACATGCTCAAAAGATGATTTTCCTCTACCTATCATGGAAATCATGGTAGACGCAACTGCAGGACATGAAGCTTTATCTTTCATGGATGGGTCATTAGGATATAATCAGATTCGAATAGCTCTTGAGAATAAAGAGAAGACAACTTTTCAAATTCCAAAAGGTATATATTGTTATAAGGTAATGCCTTTTGGATTAAAAAATGCAACTGTCACATACTAGTGCGCTATGCAAAGGATATTTGATGATATGCTACATAAACACGTTGAATGTTATGTTGACGATCTTGTAGTAAAATCCAAGAGGAAATATGACCACATGAAAAACTTGAAGTTTGTCCGTGATCGTCTAAGAAAATATCAGCTAAGAATGAACCCTCTTAAGTGTGCATTTGATGTGACCACAGGAACCCTCTTAAGTTTGCATTTGGTGTGACCACAGGAAGTTTCTGGGATTCATCGTGAGACACCGTAGAATTGAAGTTGATCACTAAAAAATTGATGCTATCAGAAGATGGCGAGTTTGAAAAATCTACACGAGTTGAGAAGATTACAAGGTTGTTTGGCCTACATCAGAAGATTTATATCTAATCTTACGGGTCGATGTCAACCATTTCAGAGATTATGAGGAAGGATGTAATCTTTGATTGGAATGAGTCATGGCAAAATGCATTCGATAGCATAAAGAATTATTTGCTCAACCCTCCGGTTTTAAGTGTGCCTGCATCTGGAAAGCCATTGATATTGTATATTATTGCAGCTCAAGAAGGTTCACTCGGAGCATTACTCGCACAAGAAAATGACAAGGGTAAGGAATGTGCACTCTACTATCTAAGTAGAACTTTGACAGGAGCTGAATTGAATTATTCTCCAATCGAGAAAATATGTCTCGCTCTCTTCTTTGCAATAGATAAACTGAGACATTATATGCAAGC
This sequence comes from Cucumis variabilis, assembly GCA_037974545.1. Classification (NCBI taxonomy): domain Eukaryota; kingdom Viridiplantae; phylum Streptophyta; class Magnoliopsida; order Cucurbitales; family Cucurbitaceae; genus Cucumis; species Cucumis variabilis. The sequence goes on along the minus strand of JBBPDI010072003.1, from coordinate 9,175 downwards.
CTTTACTATATATTTAGTGGCAAAAATCGATCCTGTTAAATATATCTTATCAAGATCGGTCATTTCGGGATGCCTTGCTAAATAGGCAATTATACTCCAACAATATGATATTGTATATATTTCCCAAAAAGTAGTAAAAGGTCAAGCATTAGCAGATTTCTTGGTTGATCATCCAATTCCATCAAATTGGAAATTATGTGAAGACTTACCTGATAAGGAAGTCTTGTTTGTCAAAAGCAGAAGCCTTAACCGTGTTCTTTCATGGTGCAACACAAAGATCTGGAGCTGGTGTCAGCATTGTGTTCATCTCTCCAGAAAAACATGTTTCCATATAGCTTCACACTCGATGAATTGTGTTCAAATAATGTTGCCGAGTACCAAATCCTCGTCATTGGTCTACAAATGGCTTCAGAATTTGGCATAAAATACATAGAAGTATTTGGTGATTTGAAGCTAGTTTATAAATCAGCTCTCCTATTAGTACGAGGTTAAACATCAAGATTTGAAGCCTTATTTCATTTATGCTAGAAGATTGATGGACAGATGTGACAGCATAATACTGGAGCATACACTGAGATCAGAAAATAAGAAAGCCGATGCACTAGCGAATTTGGCCACGACTTTAACAATCTCAAAAGATGTACCAATAAACATTTCTCTTAACCAAAAGTGGATTGTTTCCTCAATTGAAAACCAATACGAAGAAGCCAATATGATATTTGTGTATGCAATTGATGAAGAAGATTAGCGTCAGCCCATTATAGACTATCTGAAGCATGGAAAACTTTCCACCGATCTTCGACATCAAGCTGAGATATGAGAAGAGCTGCGTAATTTATTTATTACAACAAACACACTTTATCGATGCTCATATGAAGGTCTTCTTCTGCGATGCCTGGAAAAAGAGGAATTAACAAAGGCCTTAGAAGAAGCACATTCAGGTATCTATGGTGCTCACCAATCTGGTCCAAAACTCTAGCATTAGTTGAAAAGAATGGGTTACTATTGGCCCACTATCATCCATGACTCGATGCATTATGCAAAGCATTCTAAAGCCTGTCAATTCCATGCAAAATTTATACATCAACTACCAGAGCCTCTTCATCCAACAATAACCTCATGACCTTTTGAAGCTTGGAGACTTGACTTGGTTGGACTGATCACGCCTAAGTCATCAGCTGGTCATTCTTACACCCTTGCAAGAATCGATTATTTTTCTAGATGGGCTGAAGTTGTGCCATTAAGAGAAGCAAAGAAGAAAAACATCCTAAAATTTGTTCGAACACACATCATTTACCAATATGGTATTTCTCAGCACATCGTGACTGATAATAGAAGACAATTTGCTAACACTCTAATGAATAAGTTGTGCGAGAAGTTTAACTTCAAACAGTACAAGTCATCTATGTACAATGCAGAAGCGAATTGACTGGCAAAAGCATTCAACAAAACTCTGTGTAATCTATTGAAGAAGGTGGTCTCCAAGACAAAAAGAGATTGACAAGAAAAGAATGGAGAAGCATTATGGACCGATCGAACTACCCATCGTACTCATACTGGTGTTATACCTTATTCTTTAGTTTACGGAGTAGAATCAGTACTCTCGCTAGAGAGAGAAATTCAATCCTTGAGAATGACAATTCAAGAAGGGTAACTACTAAAAACAACGCTAGACTATGCCTTCAAGAGTTAGAAACACTGGGTGAAAAGATACTAGAAGCTCAACAAGCACGAATGTCTAAGGCTTTTGGCAAACATGTAAAGTCCCGATCATTTCAGGTTGGTAACTTAGTGCTTGCAGTAAGAAGACATATTATCAAGACGAGACATACGAGAAATAAGTTCACACCTAAATGGGACGGATCCTACATTGTTAAAGAATTTTTCACAAATAGAGCATACAAAATCACCAATCAAGATGGATTACGAATTGGCCCAATCAATGAAAAATTCTCAAATAGTTTTATGTTTAATTTTTTTGTGTAAAAAAAATCAATTGAAATACGTTATAACTTAATCTCTATGTTATAAAAAGGGTACGTAGGCAGCTTAAAATTCACTTTAAGTTCAGTCGCATGCAAATATATATATATATATATATATATATATATATATATATCATGCTTCATTATCATCTTACATGTAAGCAATACAAAATTCATGGACATTCACACTAGAATAAAAGAAATCATTTAAGAAAATGTTGCATTTACAAAGATTGCAACAAAAAAAGAAGGGCACTTCTTAAACTCTTCACGTGCAACCTCTATACTCTTACGAACCGTAGCTAGGACCTCTATGGCTTCTTCAGTTATAGCAGGGGTGCTTTCGAGGGTGTTGACTTCATCCTGAAGCTTGGCAACTGCTAGTTCTTACTTGTTTATGGCCTCATTTTTCTCACCAGATAAGAGTGATAGTTGTTCAGACTCGGTATTTATACTCTGAAGTCTGCTCTCTAGTTTCTTCTTTTCCAAAGATAACTTTGTAGCCCTCTGATGAATGACTTCGGCATCTCTTCGTAGTTGGTCCATCAAAGTTAAGGCTTCATTAATAGCAGAAGTCTTCTCCTTTAACTAACGAGCCTTATCTGTCGACAACAACTGTACAGAATATGAAGATTGTACATCGTTGAAATTGTCTATCCTCTTAAGGTAACTATTCAAATATTCTTTAAAAGGAGTCAAGTTGTCTGCATGGATCTTCACAATTCTTGACAGAATCGTTGCTATTTCTGGCCTAAGTCTCGGGATATATTCAAAAAGAGTGCACATGATCTTGTCTTGAATGTCCTCCCACATACACAAGGTTGTTATTTGAAAGAAGTTTGAAACTACATTTTCACCAATCCACTGAGAAGGCTCAACATGTTCTGCTGTCTGTTTCATAGAGGTTTCTAGTGGTGGTTCAGAAATCTTGAGAGAAGCATGGATGAACGTAACCTTCACTAAAGGCACTGTGGGACAGACACCTCCTTTGAACGGAGGATTCTCGATGTCTTTGCCACTTACTTTCATCTTGTCTCGATGAATCTCTTTAAGAAAAGCAGATGGACGTAAAGATTGTTCGACTAATTTTGCAGCTAGTGTCTTCGAAATACTAACTTCTTCAATGCCTGAATCAGCTATATGAGATCCTATTTGAGATTCATCACCACCTACATCTATAAGCTCTTTAAGATGATCGTCTAAGGGTGACTGCAGAAATAAGTAATGGATAAATCACTCACAAAGAAGACGAACAATAAAAAAAACTTAAGAAGGAAAATATGCAAACCAGTGGAATTCCCATAGCACTCGAGCCCCTTCCACAAGAGTCATCACCTGATGCCTTTGCTTTCTTTAAAGGTCTATTTAAATGATGACCACTTTTGTTGTTGTCACTCTCGTCTTTATGCCCTATCACATCCTTCTCGTGGGTAGGAGTCAAAGCTTTAACCAAGCAAATTTACTTACTACCCTGGTTGCTCCCTCGATTCTTGGGTAGTTTTGGTTACGATGGCGATGGAATGGCATAACTCACCAATTAATGTCTGTTGTCCTCAAAATATGTTTCGTGCTTTGTGGCCCACCAATTTTTAAACTGTAACATGCTTGCAAGGCTCTAACAAATGGAAAGACAAGTATAACTCAGGTAAAGTGTTACGCCTCATACACAGCCTCCAATGATGTAATATATTATCCAGTGTGATCGCAGGTGGCATTCCCCCTATATCATTGGGGATATCCTGGTAAAAGCTAAACTGCCGCCCAAATCGATATGGATTGTATGATGTTACGATCCAAATATTCCCACAGCGGGATGACACATAGTAGGAATGCATGCTTGCAAAATAGGAGGTCTGCAGAAATGATGAATCACGAGTATCGATCATGTGTTCCTGTTTATTTCGATTCTGCAGACTCGTGAGCCACTAAATTCTTACATTTATGAATCAGTTCTCGTGCCTTATATTGTCCAAAATAAATAGACCCATCTTCATCGGAAAAGTTAGCCATCTTGGGACCTCGAACTTCTTTTGGAAGGGGATAATGAGTGCCAAAATAATGAGCTAACCAGCAATGGACGTAATGCATGAGAAAGTGAAAGTCCATGCGTCCTATTGGATTCGAAACTTTAGTTATCAAACTTAGCCTATGATAAATGTTGGCCAAAATTGGGACTACAAGATTGTAGATAGATTCGTCGACCATTGAGCTTGCAATCCTAAATACTCTAGGGCGAAGAAATAATCCTTTCTGCAGAAACACAAAAAGGCACAACCAACAAGATAAGAAGGCAACTGAATATGTTGCATCCTTCATATCATCCTTTATACCAAGTTCTGTGAATAACATGTTTTCTCTAGAGGACCATTCTCAAGATTGGACCTTCGAGCCATCTAGGTTTTGAGTAGATTTGGAGTGTGATGTCTTTTTTTGCTTCCGTGCAACGAGCTTATTGTAGCTCTTGAACCCGAGGTACCAAAATAAAATCCAAGAGCTAATAGTCACTTGGGAGTCATTCTTGGTAGAGGTCATGCGATCATTTCTCTGCATACAAATTATTGAATAATACACCTGAAAAAGATATTGACATGTCGTTAGAAGACATTTTATCTTATCTCGTGAAGAGATTAACTCTTTATAGAAAGGGATGATTTTCTCATAAAACTTCCCTTTAATTGAAAGACCCCCAAATGACCATAGGTCCCATAGAGAAATGGATAACTCGCCTGCCATGGTATGAAGAATATTGGTCGAAGGACACCAAACTTCACAAAATGCTCGAACCACATCGCTATTATGATCATAGGTGTACAAAGAGGCTATTACAACACCAAATAAACAAGCATTGTAGAGAAGTCGTAAATTCCGACAACTACAAACTCTAGCCACTCCCAATAGCAGTCAATAAAGCAAAACTCTCTAGGGACTTTAGTCACAACGCGCCAACGTGTTTGACCTTCAATTAGACGATGCCTAAGAACGAGAACTCTTTTAGAAGTAAGAACCTCATCATGGATGGAGGACTGCAAGACCTATGCGTTCTTTTCCTCAAACAAAGGTATCTCCAAAGATAATTTGGGACAAAGTGAGCTGTTGTCTAACCGAGGCCAATGGTCTGCAAAATGGCCAACCTACAACTTCTCCACAAGAAGACTAAGACCATCTTCTCTTGGTTGATTTTTGTCAGAAAGTATTATAAGATGTCTATTTCCATTCACAAATCGTTCTGTGAAGTAAACCATTGCTACAAAAAAAAATCACCAGAAAAGAGTCAAGACTGACGACTTGATTTTGAAAAAGAGAATATATGTAAACAAGTATCATGAAATTTCAGCTGGCAAGAAGCCAAAGCAGTAGGCGCCATGATAGAGTTGCATCGTCTATCATGTATAAACCCAATAGGTCCAGTAGTGGACGCCATGATAAAGTTGAATCGTCTATCATGTACAAACCCAAAAAATCGCAGTAGTAGTGGGCACCATGATAGAGTTGCATTGTCTATCATGTACAAACCCAATAGGTCGCAGAAGTGAATGCCATGACAGATTTGCATCATCTATCATGTACAAACCCAATAAGTTGCAGCAGTGAGTGCCATGATAGAGTTGCATCGTCTATTATGTACAAACTCAAGAAGTCGCAGTAGTAGTGGAGGTCATGATAGAGTTGCATCGTCTATCATGTACAAACCCAATAGATCGCAGCAATGGGCACCATGATTTGCATCGTCTATCATGTACAAACCCAATAAGTCACAGCAACAGTGGGTGCCATGATACAGTTGCATCATGTACAAACCTAAAAAGTCAGGACGAGATGACCAAACCAAGATGCTTACCCATGGCCTTCAAATAAATAACTTTAAAAAAATAATTGATAATAATAATAAAAACATTAACCTTTGTTAAAGCCTTTTGCGGTCAAAGCTAATAAGCCTAAAAAAAATTAGTTAAAAACATTGAATAAATAAAACAAAAAAATATATAACTTTTTTTTAATAAATAAAAATCAACGAAAATCAATTGACCTAGCCATCTAAACCAAAAAAATGGTTAACAACCATTGAATAAAAATAATTGGTTTTTCCTTTAAAAAAAATTCTTGAATATGTATGTTATTTGGTTAAAAAAATTAGGTAAATAAAAAAAACTAAAAATAGTAATAACTAATAGTAATTCTTTTCTAGTAGTTTTCTTTTTCCCTTTATTTTCTTTTCTCTTTCTTTACTCTCTTTTTTCTCTCTTCTTCTTCTCTCTTTCTCTTCTTTCATTTCCGTTCTCTACATACATACAAAAAAAAGAAAGTTTCACTAACCCTTTTCATGCAACAGCACGGAGGAGACCGACGACAAAGAGAAAGATTCTGCAAAGGAGACTGGTGGTGGAAAGAAAACCTCGACGAAGATGACCGACAGTGGAAAGAAAGCTTCAGCGAAAAAAATAATAAAAGCAAGCTACAACAATTTTATTTCTTGGACAGTAGATTGATGAACAATTTTTCTTTTGCTTTCTTTGACCCCATCTTCACCTATTTATAAGAGAGGAATGAAGATAGATCGTTAAGATTGGACTGATTTTGTTATGAATCTTCATTTAAATCTTCCTAAGAATAAGGATGATATTGATCAATTGTTTCAAGCTATCCATTTGAAAAGTAAAAGAAAATAAATAAATAAATAAATAATTTCTCCCTCTTTATCAGTTGAAAAGTGGTTATAAATAAATAAATAAAATAAAATTATATATACATATATATATTAATAATAATTTTACCTTTTTTTTAAGCTCTTTTTTTTTCATTCATATTAATATTTTGTAAAATGTTATCTTTTCATTTAAGATATTAGTTTTTTTTTAATAACATTACGTGAAATAGTTCAATTTTTTATTTTTTTTTGAAAAATGTGATATGTAAATTTTTAAAACATTTTTTTGTTGATTATTTAGTATTAACGAAAAAAAAGGTTAATTAACAAAATAATTTAATTAAAAAAATACAAAAAATAAAACAAAAAAAATTAGGTCTGAATTGGGACAAGATGACAATATTCCAATTTTCACCTCCAACTAATTCAAAAAAAAAAAAGAGAGAGAGATTCAAAATTCATTAAACTTTATATCGCATTTTAATCACGCTTATGTTCAAATGCATAGTGTGATTAATTGGGCATATATATTAACTAGAGCCAATGTCAAAAACAAATCACTTGTGCTTTTTTGTTTTAGCTTATCATTTTCGAGATCCATCCACCCATACACGTGCATGAATCTAAAAAAAGGGCATTTGTTGAACAAAAAAATTTGGCCAATTAAATTATGTCACGTCATCACAACAAATATTTTGATAATTGTACTTTTATTGGATTTTGAAGATTAAGTTTACTCAACCCAACCCAATTCAGGTCCAATAAACAAATGGCTCAAGCCCAAGTTCAAGAAGCATATGGGCCCAAATCCAAGTCCAATAAACAAATAGGTCCAAGCCCAACAAGCACATGGGCCCAAGCCCACCTAAAGCCCATGAAGTTTCTCTATAAATAGAAACATTTGTCATTCACTTGGGAGATCTTGGATTGAAGGAATAACTGAAACTCTACTGAATCTCTGAAGTATTGAAGATTCAAACTTCTACGAGCTCTCAAGACGTGTAAGTTCGTATCAACCTCGAGATCAACATCTTCTAAAAGATTGAAGACTTGGAAGATTAAACTCAACCTCGAAATTAACATCTTCTAAAAGATTGAAGACTTGAAAGATTAAACTCAACCTCGAGATCAACATCTTATGAAAGATTGAAGACTTAGAAGATTAAACTTTCTTTGAATTCCAGAAGATCAAAGTTCAAAATCGACTTGCAATTACAACATCCTGAAGACCGAAGAATAAAAAGTTCTAAAGTTTTTATCTTGTATTTAAAGGAAAAACCAATTATTTTTATTCACAATATTCATCAATATATCAAAGTTCAATTCCACGAAATACATTTTTTTAAAATCTTGTGTGAATAACAATTTTGGTTAAATTGTAACTTTAGAAAATTAGAATTTAATACTTGTAATTTAATAACATCTCCCGAATAGTTCTTATGATTCAATAAAATTCTAATAAATGGTACTTATCGTAAAGAATATGATGTAAGAAAGACAGACAGACAGCTTGTTAGTTGTTATTTCTGTTAACTGTTTACTGTTAGTTAGACTGTTATATCCTGATTGTATACTGTTAATTGTTTGTATAACTAATCAGATAACAAACTGATTAGTTATAACCAATTGTAATCCCATACACTTTAATAAATAGACTCCCTCTTATCAAGAGAGGTAGAGATTTCATTGTGAGAAAAAGATCCCAACTTGAATTACATCAGAATATATAGGAAGGTTTTTATAAACTATGAGGAAGTAAATTTTAACTTTCCATTGATTAATTTATCATAAATACTGTGTTTAATTTTTTACTAGATTTTGAAATAATTTCATTAACTTTTATCACCTTGATTAATTTAAAAAATATTAGAGTTTTATCACCTTAATTAAATGTTGCCTAATTTACCTTTTCAACTCTCTTTTTATATATATATATATATATATATATATATTAAAACTGTTGGTAAACTGGTGATGATTGGAGACTAGCTGTCGGAAGTATGTAGGTGGAGTCACCATAAGTGGTGGTTAGAGATTGGACGACAATCATCAAAAATAGGAAAGTTGACCGACAAATTGAACAACCCTTGAAACAAATAAAAACCCACCTAGATTGAAAAATAGTAAGGTGACTTATTTGAAATTCAAATCATAATCTTCGACTAAAATTAAACCTTGTCCCATACAAGGAGTAGACTATTACTCCACTCCATCCCACTACACTACATGCTTCAAACAAGGCTACAATGTCTTTAAATTTAAAATAATTTATATAAGCTTCTAAACCTCAGTGTCTAATCTAAATCTTAGACATATCATATATTATTATTATCATATACAAAAGTATAGAGTGATTAAAAGCTTATTAAAAGAAAGTATAAATTTAGAGATTTATTGGTTCATTGAAATTTAATGATTGATTAGACAATAAATTGAAATTTAGGGACAAAAATGTGCTTTTGCACAAGAAATAAAATAAAATTCAGAATGTTATATTATCTAGAAAAATATATATTCAAAATGTTATACTAAAGCTTATCCGAAG
>JBBPDI010071985.1:0-16430 GCA_037974545.1 Cucumis variabilis | reverse complement strand
TCTTTGGCCTCAGCTAGCTCAGTCCCATAATATTACTCATGAATCCACTGTTCCATGTATGGTTAGTTTCTTTTTTCACACTCCCTTAATTACTTCCTTGTCTTCTTGTATTAATTATATCATAAGTTTAGCTTTTAAATCTATTTATTTATTTGTTTTTTGGAAGAATAGGACGATGAAGTTGCAACCATATGGTTGAACGACGAATCGGTAAGAGCAGCCATTCACGCAGAGCCGGTAAAATCAGACGTTTTAATAATTATCGATCCAATTTAATTATAAATATATATAATGTATTATCATTTTAATTATTAATAATTAACTATTAGCATTTGAATTAATATATTTTTTTTTATCTATGAATATGTAAATGAATACAAAGTGTGACAGGTGCATGGGAGCTATGTACAGATAGAATAAGTTACGATCACGATGCTGGAAGTATGATTCCTTATCATATCAACCTTACTTCTCAAGGTTATAGAGACCTTATTTTCAGGTCTACCCTACTTCTTCCTCTCCTTTATTTTACCATTATTAATCATCCTCCATAACCATTACATATTTACCTAATTAAAACGAAAAATAAAAAAGAAGAACATCCAAAATCTGAACCAAATTTTAAAAATAAAACAAATCATTCCTAGAAAACTACTCTTTTTTACTTCCATTTCATGACCATCTCGTTCTTTTTTTTTCTTTTTACTTTTTAAAATTAACTCTATAAATCTCTTCTACCTCTAAATTTCTTTCTAATCTTTTTTTAAAACTAGAAAAAAGAAAAGTTAGTTTTGTTTTAAGAAATTGTCAGTGAAATTTATTATTTAGTTAAAAAGTCTTTAAAAGATGCAAATAATTTAGAAAGTTAAATGAAAAAATAACTTAATTTTCAAAAAAAAAAAAAACCCCGTTAAATGGAGTCATTGTTTGGAGCTAGGAATGACTTAATTATTAATAGTTTTAGGTTATTATAGTTGATTATGATAGTTTGTGTTTGAAGTGTAGATTATTTTAATTTAGATTATAATAGTATGAATTTGTTGGTGTGTAAGCTATTATAGTTTAATTTAAAAAACAGTAAACAATGTAATAAACAACAAAAATTATGAATGAAGAATGATAAAACCATAGAGAAGAGTAATTACTTTAGGAAATTGAGAGTTTAGAAATAGCATTCATTATAGTTAAGTTGGGGACTTACAAAGGTCATTTGGGACAAAAATTATCTAAACTATAGTTATCTTTAGATACATGCAATACTACTTAAAAGTTCTCAATTAGCTCAGTTTTTACCATTTGATATTTATCATTGTTTTATTCTTTGCTACAGTGTTTAATATGTTTTCTCAAACTAGCTAAATTCATCTATCTTACAAATACATACCTATTCTATTATAATCCAAATTAAAATAATCTACATCCTCTCAAACACAAATTTATAATTCAAATACAATAATTTAAAAATATGATAACTCACCATTTATCTCAAACACTTCTAATGTAAAATGGATTTAGACTTTTTGAAATCATTATAATAAATTTAGACTTTTGAAATCATATTTATTTATGAGTTAAACTAAGGTTTATAAACTCAATCTTCAAAATCAAAATGGAAAACTAAAAGATTATTATTAAACTACCCAAATTTTTAGTTTTGTGTCTCTCGTCTATTTCTATCCTAAGAACAAATATTTTCTTCTTCTTTCTCAGAATTATTGAATAAAATCTCAATAACTAATAATGGTTGGGAAATATTATCATTAATAAATAATTTACTAAATTTCTATGGTAATTGAAAACAGTGGAGACCATGATATGTGTGTGCCATATACTGGAACCCAAGCATGGACTTCTTCAATTGGTTACAAAATTGTTGATGAATGGAGGCCATGGTTCACCAATTCCCAAGTTGCTGGGTATATACTTTTCTATCTATCGATTTTCTTTTTTTCAAAAACTATCTTTTCATAAATTTATTTAACAAAACATGAAATAGCCACATATTTTAATTTGAACATCGGTGTCAATTACACCTAAATTATTTGCAACTATATATATGTAGTATGTGTAAGGTTTTGTGAAAAAGTCTAATATATGAGAACATTTAGAGATGGAGAGATTATGAAAATATTTGAAGTTTTGAGAGCAAGAGGTGAATTAGAGAAAATATTATATGTTGATTTGATAAATCCCAACCACATTTGTTTCCCCTTTCTTCTTAAAGGTATTTACAAGGATATGAGCACCTCACTTTTCTCACCATAAAGGTATGTAATTTTCTTTTCAAAATTATTCTCTCAAAAGTTATCCAAACTTACTGTGATATATATATATATATATATATATTTGTTTTATTTGAAAACAGTCTTCTCATCAGGTACTTTATCAAATAGCCAAACTTCTAAAAAAATATTTATACATAAACCAAAATTTCAGAACTTACCAATAACTTCCTATGATCATCTATCTATCAATGTTCATGGTGATATTGATAGACATCGATACACTAAAATTTTCCTATATTTTATAATTGTTTTAATTTATTTTGCGATATTTAAAATTCCTCGTGAAAAAACAATTAGTTCATAATTTTAGTAATGTTATTTTTAAATTTGTAATAATTTAGTTGTGATTAGGTATAATTTGCTTATAAGATATAAAATCAAATTCATTCTATATCTAAAATTGAACTTTAATTTTGATACTATTATCTCTGTGATTCAGGTTAAATGGTGACAATTTTTTTAATTATATAACCTAAATCGTTATAAATATACGAAGAATTGCCAAAAATAGTAAATTTGATAAAATATTTACAACATATACCAAAATCTTCAAATTCTATCAATTATAGACATTAATAGACACCGATATACTTCTATCAACGACATTGATAAACAATAATAGAAGAGTATCGAATTCTATCATTGATAGAATCCAAAATTTTGTTATACATTGTAAATATTTTAATTTATTTTGTTATTTTTAAAAATATTTTTAAATATATTAAAGAAAAATTTTCAAAATAGTAAATTTTATAAAATATTTACAAACTATAGTAAATTGTATCACTGATAATTATTGATATGTTATAGTAATAAATAACTATTATCGATAGAATCTATAATTTTATTATAACTTATAAATCTTTTAATTTAGTTTATTATTTTTAAAAATGTTCTTATATTAAATGTTCCTTCCATCTGTAATAGAGCGCACAAAAGCATTTTCAAAGATAAAATTTTAGTTTTTACAACTTTGATTTATAATGATTTAATTTGTATAACTTTAATTTTATAATAGTTTAGTTTCTAAACTTTAGCACGTATTATTAATTTAGTTTTTGTAATTTAAAATTTATAATGATTTAGTCTCTATCGATAGAAATTAAGAATATGATTTAATAAAAAAAATTATAAATAAAAAATTAATTAATTAGAGCAATTTGAACGCATATACTAAATTGTAATTAATATACTAGAGAGATGAATTATTACAAAATTGAAGATATAGAAACTAAATCGTTACGAAAAAAGTTTTTGTTACTTACGTATAAAAATTTAAAGACATAAAAATTTAAAGACCAAAAAGTAATTTTGTAAGGGAAGTTTATATGGATATGTGCAGGAAGCGGGACATACTGTGCCTGAATACAAACCCCGAGAAGCATTAGATTTCTATAGTCGATGGTTACATGGGAACTCTATTGAGTTAAATTATCTTTTCATTCAAAAGAAGGATTTAGAAAAAATAAAAAGGTCATTCTTATCCTTCTCTTCTTGTATGAATCCAAATTCATATACTACACTCTCACATTATCAATAAATATTTCCTCCTTTAATCAAATAACTACCTAAATCTACAAACAAAAAAACATTGTGATGGTTGTTGTATTATAATTTTTTTTTGTATGATACTCTTTTCGTCTCTAAATTTTGGTAGTTGAAGTAGTTTTTAAAATATAGATTTGATAATTGAGAGATTTTAATCACTGAACTTTTGATCCTAACACGTTATATGTCAACTAAGTTATATTTGTTTTTAACCGACAATAATTTAGTTTATATTATTTTAATTTTGTAACAATTAGTAATTCTTATGAACTATAATAAATAACAAATCAAGGGTTTGTTTGGCATCACATAAGAAAAAAAGATTTTTTAAAAAATGCATTTTCTTTTAACCATTTTTTCTAAAAACTTCTTAAAAGAATAACACGATGTATTTGACAATTTTTTTTAAAAGTGTTTTGAGGTAAAAATTTGTTTGATTTGTTATATGCTAAAAGTTTTTTTAGATATAATTTCAAATTATAATAAAAGAATTTGACCATGGAGATTTTGATAGAAGTTCAGTAACGATCATTGAGGATGATGGTCGAAGATGCCCAGGGACAGTCACTACTATAAAATGAAAATCAGAGGTTGGCGACAGCAGTTGTTGGACGTTAATTGTTGATAATCACTGAAAATGGTTGTTGGCAGTTGACAATAATAGTCACACAAAAACGATTTAACAAAAGTTGACCTAGTAACGATCACCGAAAAATGATCAACAAAAACACTACAAGAAATCAGAGAATTCTCAACACTGAAAATGACGTCAGGGAAATGTAACACCCCAGATTTTAAAGGTATTTTATTTTTATCAAATTACCTTATTATCTAAAAATTTTAGATTTGTTGGATGTTGTTATACTATAGAATTGCGGGAAAAGAAAAGAAATAGGATTTAAATAAATGAAGTAATAATAATAATAGTTGTTCTAATTTATTATTATTATTAAAAAAAAAAATACCCTCCTTCACGCGTGAACCCCCCCCCCCATCTTCTTCTTTCTTCTTCCTCTTCCTATGTCCTACCCCCAGCCGCCACCATCTCCCATCTCCTCTTCTTCTCTTTTCGAGTTCCACATTAAGCCGAACCCCAAGCTTCATTGGTGAAGTTCAAGTCGCATCGTCGCTTTGTGTACGAAGTGCTGCCGTCGGGCGCATTTCTTTTCTATGGCTGACGACTTCCCGAGCCACATTGTCTCACCATCCACAAAGTCGTCGACCGTTCACACCGTCTCTCCATTCGAGAATCACTCTGTTCGTGAAGCCGCCGTTCACAAAGTCGTTGCTCCATTTGCGAAGCTGTGCGCCGTGAAGCCTGCGTTTGCCGCGCGACTCTCCATCTCCCAACCGCGAATCACAAGCCGACTTACACTCTGATCTGTTTGTATTATCTTTTTTTGTTTAGGTTCGATCGCCGCTGCCTCTGGTTTGGTGTGAATCGTCAAAGTTTTTATTGGTAAAATTGAAGTTATGGGTTGCAGTTGTTTCAAAACTAATTCAAGTGTTATGGTTGGATTAATTGTTTGATTTGTTGTTCGATCATTGAAGGTATTAAAAGTAGCATTTGAATTCCTTGGGTTCACAACAAATTTTAGATTTAGTTGGAGCTCGATTCGCTAATTCTTGGGTAAGTGTAGAAGTTTCTTTAAAGAAATTAAATGGGAGAAAGTATTGTGAAAGTAATCGAATTTCCTATCCTTATGTTTAGGTTTTCTTCGTTGGACTTTAGTTCGATTAAGGAGCTTAGATAACGTTAAGGGGTTTCTACTACTGGACTCTTTATAAGTTTTGAAATGTGTTGAATGTTTGGATCTCTAGACTGAGTATGGTTGACTGTTATATGTAGAGTAAGGTTGGCTGTTATTTGTAGAAGTGGATACGATGATAAATGTATACTATGGCTGATTGGTGTATATATATATATATATATATATATATATATGTATATAGAAGTAGATATGATGATATATGTATAATGTGGTTGACTGATATGTATATAGTATATTAAAGTATGGATAGTGTTCTTGTGAACTGAGAAGGGTGTCATGTATATATATATCTTGAATGTCTGGTGTGCTGTTATATTATCAACTGATATTGTGATAGCTTGAATAGATTGGCTATAAGTGTGTTAAACTGGATTGGTTATATGATGGTGTAGTTGGACTATACTAGGAATGAACTAATTAAATGTTTATAACGGACTAAGGAAAAATTGTTAGCTTTGTCTATTGGGTAGTGTGCCTTAAAGGTATCCTATGGGATTACCACCTGTTATGCATTCTTCGGGAGCACTAGACTAACATGTGCTTCCTGCAGAGTACTAGACTGATATATATGTCCTTCAGGTCATTAGACTGATTATGTGTTCCTACGGGATCACAAAATTATTAAAGTGCAGGGTACCCTCTATAGGAAGTTAACAGTTTTAGTGTTTTCCTAACGGGATCAGTAGTGGGTCTCTTACTGGGTATGTTTATACTCACTCTTTTATGTTTAATTTTTCAGGCAAAGGTAGCACGAGAGGCAGGCCGACGAGGGACAAGAATGAGTCGTGATTGCCATAGGGGAAATGTCCTTCGAAATTGCTTCCGCTTAATATTGTTGGTTTTTCCTTAATAATTGAGACTGTTTTGGGATTCATGATTGAATGACTTTTATTTTCTTGAACTTTCTTTATGATCGATATTTATCTTAACTTTCAAAATTTGTTTGAATTAGAACCCTAATAAAAACTCTTTGATGTTGTTAAATTTTTTTATTTAAATTATAAAGACTTATGTTTAAAGTATGAGCCTAGTGTTAATGTAATAACTCCAGCTTAATTTGAAAAGTTGGGTCATTACAGGAAGAGAACTTCATAAATGTCCTATCATTTTTGACGCTTGTAAAAACGCATTGGCATAGAGGAACAATCCCGATGTCTAAGTTGAGACGTCGAGAATGCTAAACCAATTACACTTATTTTAAATTTATTTTGAAGTTTGTCAAACGTCATGGAAAGAAACGTTGGGGAAAGAAAATAACTATTTAATTGCTTAAGTTTTCCTAACATTTTTGCATAAATGTCAGAGATGGTTCCAACAGTCCCCGACGTCTATGTTGACCACGTTGGAGAAAATTTAATAATAATGTAATTGATTAATTTTCCTCGACGCCATGAAAAACCGTCAGGGTTGGTTCCAATCAATCTCGACGTCATTAGTGAAACATCGGGATTGGTTGGAACTAGCCTCGACGTTTTACTTTATGTCGTGGGGAAAAGTAAGATCTCCCAACATTTTTTAGGTGCGTCGAAAGATTCCCTTTTTATTTCAATTTTGTGTTCTGTGAACACAGGACCTAAAACGAAAAGTAAAAGAGGAAGAGGCCGAAAGAGAGAGAGAGAGAAAGAGATTATTGTTGTCATCTGTTGTCCACCATCCGTTGTCCATCATCATCATCGTCAGAGTTCTTCATCGCCCACCTGAAGGGATAAAAACCCTACGCAGTGAATTTTTTTTAAAGAAATCGTAAAAATCAATTTAATTTGGAATTTAAAAATACCAAATACATTGAAAAATACATAAACAATTTCTATAAACTAAACTAAGGGTAAACATTCTTAAAAAATAATACAGACTTACAGAGAAGAGGAAGAAGAAGCATTTAACCTCGTTGACGGCTCTGTATCTACAAATCACCAAATTGTTAAGACACCACCACTAGGAGACCTCCCTATTCTCTGAGTTGAGATTGGTTTATGGGAACCAATTGGAATGAAAAACATCTGTTGGAAGAATTTTTTGAGAGAATACACAGAGAGGCAGAGGCTCAGATTGAAAAAATATATTGTTTTTCCTCATATAACTCAGTCTGAAGAGAGAGAATCATGGGAACGTGGAAAACCATGTTCCCTATTAATTTTTTTAAAAAAAATAAAGAGAGATGGAGGAGGAAATTATCAAATAACTTCCTCCCTCCCCCTCTCCCTCACGTAGAATAACTCCCTAAATGAATCAAATCCAATTTTAACTATATTATATTCCATATAATATAAACTTTATATTATATTATATATAATATAACCAATGGTTTAGATCTCTCATATGATCTATAGTTCTAATATGAATAGAATCCATATTAATTTTAACCTATAGTTTGTTTATGAATCTTATTATTATTATTATTTGAATCATATTCAAATATTAACTTCTCTCATAAAAACTTTATATTACAATGTATCATATGCACTATATTAATTGTATCTTATACAATATATTTTCTTTAATTAATTTAAACAATTTAAATTAAACCAAAATAAAATTGATTCTCATTTATCCTTATTGAGCTAACAAGGGGACCTTAGGAACCTATAGAATGAAACTCCAATGATATGAGATTAATTAATTAAACTCTTTAATTAAATTAATCTTTATTCATTAACTATCAGTTATTCCACTAAAGACTAATAGTTGCACTCTTTTTACTGTAGATATATTTTTGTGTCCTTTAGATATAACCAATAAACAGTGAAATGAGCCTTCACAAATTACTCTTAAGTATAGCTAGGCAAAAAATTACCATTGTGCCTCTATAGATACATCTAACTCCTGAAGTACCACGAATTCCTCTAATGAACAATAATTATAGTCCCACTATAACTGAACTCCCTTGGGCCAAGGGAGGGTGCAGCGCCACATTGTTCAAGCCCTTGAATAAGCCTTTAAGACAACAATTTCTCTATTTACTCTATCTATAGAGAAGGGGTGAATTCTTTCTTGTGTAGTTGTGTTCCTAACTCCCTATCAAACGGATCCCCTAAATGGTAGGCATATTGAGTCGGCGACATAGGCCACTCTTACCCATGCAAATCAAAGGACCACCTTCATACGCAAAAGTTCATAACTCACTCAAGATTCAGGTCAAGTCACCTATGGTCATCTTGGTGAAGTGTAGTCTCAACTAGTAACAGTGTTAATAAGAGAGACTATTCATTTCATGGTTCGGTCTTATATAAACACTTTGTATAGAATACCTACGCTCTTATGTCTTGACATGAATGATTAGGATCAAATCATTTGTAGCAGTTTAGAACAATTGTAACAGCTACAAAATAGACCATATTCATAGCATCACCATGATAAGGTATCCAACCTTATCCATCTACTGCAGACCATTTAGGTTATCACTTAAACATGCTCCACTTGTCTGTCTTCATATACATGTTTAGGTTATAAAAGATAACTTGTTAGTTTATTGGCTTTGTGGGTTAATGCAACTAAATGCCAAATAAAATAAAACACTTTATTTTATTAGATAAATAAAAAGTTTGTATAATATATACAATTACAAACTACAAGATCACGAGATTTAGGGCATCAACCCCAACTATCAATATAGAGAGAATAAAAGTACCCACCTTTTCTTTGAATCCCTTCACCACTGTCCTCCCTCATCGTTCTATTTGGTCACCATCGCTCTCAATCAAGATTCATTTTTTTTTTTGTTTTAAAGTTTTAAAAATATATGTATTTAATGAATGTATATTCAAATTGTTTGCATGGATAGAGTTTATTGAATTTTTTTATTTTAGTTTTGGTTTAGTTAATTAGTTTTAGGATTAGTTTTAAAATTTATATTTTGAAATTTATTTGAAAAATGAATTTCCAATTAAGAGTATAAGAAGTTGTTAAAGTTTGATTGTCTTAGTTTCAGCTGCATAAGTTTTATTTTACCTAAGTTGTTTAACGTTGTTAAGAGTTATAGTTAGGGTCAATTAATGTTGTTCAGAAGAATAATGATGACATTGGTTGGCTTCATGCCACGTCTCTGGTCGAGCGAGAAGGTGCTCAGGGCGGGGTGTGACAATATTCCACAATTTTCATCCCTCCAACTTGTAATATACCTTTTCTCTACTTTCCATTTTGTATTTCTTTGTCATGTATGTTGTTCATATTGTACTATGGTTTAAGACCTATATTCTTTAATACATTAACATGTTTATACCTTTTCGATGCAACATTCCTTTACTGTTCAGCTGTTAATGTGTTATCTGTAGTTTATGTCTGTGATCAGTTCTTGGTAAGAAGTATAGCTTATAAAGCTTATCGCGTTAATTGATCTATAATCATCGCTTGGCCAGTGTATATCGCCAACAACTCCAAAGAACAAGTAGCAAGGACAAGGCTAACACACACAAGGAAGAGTTTGAGGACAAACTTCACCTTGGTGAGATAACCTCCATCACTTGTATCTCGAAAGAAGAACAAGTGTGGGTGTTTGGCACCGAAAGGTTGTCAGCCTTAAAAGAGAAGTACTATAAGTCTTGTAAGTAAATGCTTTTAGATAGATTTCGCTTAGCCATGCTTAGTCAGTTGCATCCAAAGAGGCGAGCAAGTGTGACGTTTAAGGCACTAAAAGGTACTCGCATTAATCAAAAGCTAGTTTATTGATCTTTATCACATCAAGGTTGTCACATTGCTTAATTCCTTAGTAACACAAAGACTTTCCTTCACTTTTTCTTTATACAAGTTAGTTCACTTATCCGTTTCACCACCATTCTGACCCTCTTTTATAGAATTCTCTAGTGTAGTTAATAGATTTAGCTTAAAGTCATACTTTTACTTTATACTATATACAAAGATATTTTATACCGTCTAGATGAAGAGTAAACCTTAGAACTATGATTTGTAATCAATTTCCTGTGTTCGACCCTCAATTACCCAAAAAATCTATTGTTTTGCTTACACTTTGACAAGCAATAAGAAAATTTGTACTAAACAAGAATTTTGTAGTACACATGCATTTAACATATAACAATTTTGGATGAGAGACATAGTGAGCATCTCGCATGCAGTGACCATGTCTTGACGCGTAAAAGGATTGTGATATGCATTTAACATATACACTTTAATCATGCAATTCCAAGACTTTAAATGGAACTAGAATGCCAAATCCATAACATTAAGCATTAAACTAAATCTGAATCTCACCAGGTAGTCAAAAGATTTTCAATATTAGTTACTAAAAGTAGTTATCGAAGGTTACTGGTAGCGGTTGTGGAAAAAACTGTACATGAAAGTTAACCATTAGCGGTTGACAAAAAATCATTGCCAAAAAAATATTCATCAAAAGTTTATCAATGATAGTTGTCAAAGGTCGATCGACAACAGTTGTCGAAAAACAATAGTTGACAAAAGTTCATTGTCAGCTATCGACAAAAAATAGTAGTCATAAAAACAATTACCAAAAGTTTGTTACCGATGATTAATGGTGGTCGATATATATTTTTTTTTACAGTCGCTAAAAAAAGGTTATCCAAAGTTTTGCTAGTTACAATTGTCAAAATGTGATCGTCGAAAGTTGGCAGGAAGCAGTTGTGAGATAAACAATAAACAAAAATTGGTTGTTGACGCTTGTGTAAAAACATTGGTCAAAGGTTCACGAATGATTGTTGTCGGAGACAATAGTGGAGTGTTTACCACCGACAATTGATAAAGACCATTGTCAGAGATTACTTAGTGGGATAGTCGAAGGTGTTGACCCAAGTGTTTTATACAAGTTTGGAAGATTAACCATTAAACACACCAAATCAAATTTTCTAAAAGTTGGTTTTAAGTGTTTATCCTAAATCACGTTATTTTATAAATTCATTTATTTCTAAAACTGTTTTAAATGGTTGCCAAACACCTGAACTTTTTTCAAAACAACTTATTTTTTTAATTTAATCACTTGAAAATTCAATCCCAACACACCTGTTGAACGAGAAATTTTGGACCAATCACAAATTGTCACGTCATTTACCAAATTAATGGTAAAAAAATACAAATAATTGAATTTAGAACTAATTAAAAGTTGACATGTATCCCAAATTGAAATTGATGACATAAATTGGTCAATTCTAATGATGTTACATATTTTCATCATGACCATTGGATCAAATTAATTATTTTGGTAAAATTAAATATTATATATTTGAACTAAAGTTCAATTCAGTCTAAAAATAAACTTAATTTAGCAAAAATGTTAAATATGACTCAATTCCATGTGATTGAGCTCATGGATCTGCTCTATCAACCAACAACGCTCAAGCTCATAAAGCCTACAAGAGAACTCTATAAATAAAAGAATTCTTTTTATTTGAAGGGTGACATAAATTTTTACTTCAAAAGGTATACAGAAAATTTTACCAAGAACCAGAAGACTCCCTAACTTCTGAAGTCGAGCACCCTAAAAAATTAAAGTTTCTTTAAAGATACAATCTTTCTTTCAATGCTCTGAAGAAGACCACGTGCTCGCTTTCTCAAATCAAGCATAGTCATTCAATCGAGAGAGAATCAAAATATCAAATACTAGAGAACACGAACCACATTGCATTATAATTGACATCAACATAAATTTAACTCCACGAAACACATTTCTCTAGAAACTCGTGTAAACAAATTGGCATATTCAATGAGTCACCTCCACCTCTCATATCTCTCTCATCATCCAAATCTATAAGCAAACCAAGCACCAAATAAAGTTACATCCAAATCTTCTGTTGCAAGCAACGCTTACATGAGAATTGTCATCTGTAGTCGTTCAAAAAGGATCATCTAGGAGCAAGATGAAGATTCTATCATCCCGTAAAGCATCCTTAAGCAATTGATAGAGTCTCCTAAAGTTGGGATAGTCATGAAGGAAAATCCCTTATATATTAACTTTGATTTTGCCTCTAGCAGGTCAAATAGGAAAGCAGACCCTGACATGATGTCTGTCATGATGGATGATGTTATGGCCGAGATTGCCATGGCAAAGATGAGGAGGAAAATTAATCTTCTAATGAAACTTGTTGAGGAAGGAGACCATGAAATCATAGCTTTGAGAGAGAAAATGTAGACTCATGAAACTGCTGAGTCGATTCAAACTCTTATTGTCAAAACCAGTGATAAAGGAAAGGATATGGTGCAAGAAAACTAACCACAACAACAATCAAGTTTTGTTGCTTCCCTCTCAGTTCAGCAGCTACAGGATATGACTGTGAACTCCATCAGAGCTCAATATGGAGGCTCGTCTCAGACTTATTTCATGTACTCTAAGCCATACACCAAAAGAATCGACAACTTGAGAATTCTACTTGGGTACCAGATTCTAAAATTTCAACAGTTTGATGAAAAGGACAACCCAAAGCAACACATCTCCCACTTTATCTAAACATGAGAGAATGCAGATCAAGAGGAGACCAATTGGTTAGGCAATTTGTTTAAAGCTCGAAAGGGAACGCTTTCGAGTGGTACACAGACTTCGAGCCTGAAGTGATTGATAGCTGAGACAATTAACTAGAAAGAGACTTTCTAAAACACTTCTATAGCACCAATTACACCGTAAGCATGATGGAGGTTACAAATACAAAACAACAAAAGGGTGAGTCAGTCATCACAACTACATCAACCGATGGAGAGTTGTAAAGTCTTAACTGTAAGGATCGAATCATCGAACTGTATGCCATAGAGATGTGCACCTAATATATGCCATGGAGACTTTTCTACATTTTATAGGAAATAAAGTCATGCACGCAGCTGTAACTTGACAAAAGAGTGTGGGAAATGCTTGAGTTAAGAAAAGAGTACATAATGATTATGCGAGATGGATATGTAATATGCGAGAGGCATACGAGGCGATATGAATTTTGATGACTAATAAATGAAGTGATCCATGAGATTTATGAGTTGTTAATAAATTGAGATGTTGAAAAACGTTTGACATTTTGAATAAGTGTTAAATCTAAAATGTAATAGTTGATTTACAATTGCATTTACGCCTGCTTTGACAACAATTTGTGCAATAAGACAAGATTGATTTGTCTATGGTGATGAAGAAAAGATCTCACTCACTAGACAATTTAGTCTAACCTTTCAAATGTTTTATTTTATTCCCCCTCCAGATAGTGAACGACATCCAACGTTGAACTTGCAACCTTGATGCCTACTATACTCATTGATCGTATCATTTTGGTAGTGATCACTGTCTACTCACATAACGTATAGTAGCTAGTGAGAAAAGTCCAAGTATTGTTTCAGTCATGTGTAATGATTTTGTATTGAATGTTGTAAGAAGTACTAGAAATACTTGTATTTGAAATATCAATGAAGTTCTTACAATCCATGTAAGTCTAGAATTCCACATTAAACTTCTTTCTGATAGCATTTCAATTCAGCTTAATAGGCATTCGGCGCGTTACTTCGCGGAGAATATCGTATAGACTATCTAGGTCATCACGTCTCCATTCCATTGAATAGAGTGAACTGAGGCGGGGTGTCACAATAATTGTATATGTTGATGATTTAAATATAATTGGAACTCCTAAAGAGCTTCCAAAGTAATAGAATGTCTTAAGAAAGAATTCGAGAGGAAAGATCTCAAAAAAACCAAATTTTGACTTCGCTATCAAATTAAGCATTTAACATATGAGATATTTGTTAACATATAGAAAAAACTTTAAAAAGATTTTATATTGTGCACTAGATGTGAAGAAAGAGACCTCGAGATGATAATGAAGAATTTCTTGGTCTAGAAGTTAGGGGAGTAAATGGGTTGGGTTAGGAAGATTTTTTGGACTAACCTGAATTTTTAGGTTGATCAAATTCATAACCAAAATAACTTAAATAAGATCTTCAACTCAACCAAACTCAACTCAACCCTCAAAATTCGAGTTGGATTGGGTTAGGTTTAGGGTTGTTTATTTTTTCTTTTCTTTTTAAGTATACTATTTATTAACTTAAAATACTTAAATTTGCTACGACACATTTTAATAACTATAATTTCATAAAAATTTAAATGAAACTAAAATGTTGAATATTAAAATTCAACATATCTATTCAAACTTAAAAAAGAAACTTCATAATAATATGTATGAATTATGATATTTATAAGTTGTAATATATATTTTAATAATATTAGAAATTCAGGTTGGGTTAGGTCAACTCGAATTTTAGAAAATGTAACCAGAACCCAACCAAACCTAAAAAAAAAAACATAAAATAATTCAACCCAAATCCAACTCTTACAATTTGGTTTTGGTAATTCGGGTTATTTGTGTTATCGAGTTATTTAAATACCCTTAGTAGAAGTATCATATTTTAGTCCAATTGGCGCACTGATATATGTTGCTAATAATACACGATCGGATATTGCATTTTCAATAAATTTATTAGTTATATACAACCTCTCTCCAATAAAAAAACATTGAAATGAAATTAATTAAGCATATACTCTGTTATCTCTGAGGAACAATTAATTTATGTAATGTTCAAAAGATTATAGATCTAACTTTTTTAAAGTTCATTTAGTTAACATAGATTTACCAAGTTTATCTACATAAACAACTCTGCTCCCCAAACACATAAAACATATAATAACTTTCCTAATCAATAACTAACTCTCCTGAATAATTAATAACTAAACAACTTCAATTAGTTTATTAACTTCACTGTTTGCCATCTTGACTCAACGTATCTTCAAAAAATAATCTAGTCGTTATCGATGGAAAAATCTCTGACCCAAAGATCTATAAGAAAGTCTTCCAATACAAAGATATATTAAGAGAGAACTTTTTGTATCGTTCATGTCAATTATGTACCTCTCTACATAAGGACATTCATCATTTCACGTAGGTTATTAGTTATTTCAATTAATAACTAACAACCTATTTATCAATTAATTATATAACTTTTCACATGTCTTAATTTTGTATGTAACTTATTTCAATTAATTAAATCTTAGTCTTCACATATTCAACTTGAACCTCCTTCTTTGAAATGTAATCTATGATAAAGTGCATGTATCAATGTGCTCGCTACGATCATGGAACACAGAATTCTTTGCTAGAGCATTTGTTGACTTACTGTTTACATGGATCACAATTGGATCATCTTGCAAAATTTCAACTATCTTTAACAAATTTCTTAACCAAACTACATGTCAGACAAATGAAGTTGCAGCAACATATTCTGCCTCACTAGTGATAATGTCACAGTAGGTTGTTTCTTAGAATTCCAAGTAAATGCAGTATTACCAATAAAGAAAACACATCAACTAATGCTCTTTTGATCATTAGTATCTTCAGTCCAATCACTATCACAATAGCCTTCAAGCTTGAATTATTTAGATGAAGAATAAAATGACCTATAGTCAAGCGTACCTTTGAGGTAACGAAGAATTCTCTTTGCCACTTTCAAATGAGTAGTTGTTGGAGATTCCATAAATCGATTCGCCAATCCAACACTAAAAAGAATATTTGGTCATATGCAAGTCAAATATCTCAAACTCCAAACCAAACTCTTTGAAATATAAATTATCAACATTTCCTTTTTCATATTTGGACAGTTTGGTCTCAATTTCAATCAGAGTTGTGACAAGCTTAGAATTGATCATATTGAAGTTCTCTAGAAGTTCTCTAGTATATCGTTCTGGAGAGATGAAAATATTGGGATTTATGTCCTAAAACTCATAGATTGTAAATGTAATCCATTGACCGTCATTAAGAAAGTGTTACTATTGTAATAATTGTTATTGATTAAATTATTAGTTTTGTCTTAATAACCCAAATCTAATAAACTAACATCCTAAGCT
>JBBPDI010071977.1:0-16434 GCA_037974545.1 Cucumis variabilis | reverse complement strand
GATCATCAAAAGAGCACAAGACTTTATATTATAAAATTTATGGGTCCATGAAATTATGATGAACATGGAAAAAAAAAATTGAATGTGGGTTTGGTAGGTTTTCATCAAGTGGACTCACCTAGCTTTTTCATTCATCCATAATGGTATATACATGTGTAATTCATCGTCGGGTAGAATAGTTCTCAATTTTCAAAATCATATTTTATCTATTGAACTATGCTCAAAACTAATACGGTGGTGTAGACGATTAACTTTATTTTATTACGATCAATAAAAGATTTATATGCATGGGTTTGATTTGTAAGCTAACAATAGACTTTTGTTACTAAAATACCTAGACTTATAAAAGAATAGTTTTACACTATTGTTGAAAAATCTAGATGATTTTTGGCTCTTCTTCAACTTTATAATTAACTAGGAAATAATCACTATTATATATGGAAAATGGGGTGGAAGGAGAACACATTTGACTGAGACCATAACTCTGTATCTTTGTAGGGTCGTCAGAAGTATAACAAGGATATTATAAATGTGTTAGCATAATCAAAATGTTTAGGTGCATCTATTATTCTCTCTTTTCATTCGTATCTTATTTTTTAAAAAATCATTTACTTACTTTTGGCTAGAATTTTCCACTTAAATCGATGGGACACATTAATGAATTTTAATTACATGATTTTTATGCTAAAAAATCTCTCTACACCTTGTATGATCATAAATTATGTGCTTAAATTTGAATTATTTCATTAGAATTTTGGACAAAAATTAACCTATATATATATATATATCAATAAAAGATGGTAATCTTATTTTGTTTTCTTTTAGTCATCAATCGAATTTGTACTATGGTCATTTGAATTATGAAAATAAAAGAGTTTTGGAAAAAAGCATTTAAGCAGCATGAATATGGTTATATATTATTTATATTTAAGGTGATACAAACATTTTAGCCATATTTTTGTGTAGCATATCATCCCATTAGCTTATTCATGAAATATATAAATAGGGAGTTTAAGACATTTTTGTAACTCGGTCTATTTAATTAGACTGTATGTGTAAAAAAAACTCTGATAAATTAGGGTACGCATTGATAGTAACACATATAATTTAACAACCTCAATTGCTACTCACCAAAATTAAATTAATCTATTATTTTCAACTCTTTTTTTCTATAGACAAATGGGTAAAAGAATTTAAACCATACAAACTTTTTATAATTAATTTCCAACACTTTATATGGTCTTCCATATAACTAAGAGATCGACCTCTAAAGATATTTTCTTTTCCTTTTTCTTTTTTTTTTTTCAGTTGGACATATTTGAGAGAAAAATTGTATCAGATAACACAAAAATTAGAAAAGAAACCGTCCATAACATATCTTGTTTTGCATATTGTGAATATGACAAATATGATAAGTAATTAATTATATCAGACATCTATCAGATGGTTATCCGATTTTAAATTTACTATCTTTTGTAATTTAGAAAATTAGTAACATAGGTTCTATTATCATAAACTATATTTTACTACTTTTGCAAGTGTTTCTATTTGAGATGATAAATATATATAGTTTATATTTATGAATAGTAATTAAACTAAAAATTGTATAAACTTAGAATCTAACGTATCCACTAAACCACTATATATATATAAGATTATAAGATGTAATCGTATATATTTGGAAGTAATTTTAGAATGACTCTTGAACATAACTCCTTAAATTATTACCGAAATTATTATCTTTTTCTCATTCCATTGACTCTAATTCTCAGACTATACTGATATATATTCTAATTAAATTGAATGGAGAATTAGACTTAAAGTGGACTCCAATAACCCACTTGGCCCCAATAGAGATAAGTAAATGTAACTCCCCACCACCATGAATATGTAGCAATTTGGTCAGAATGGATTGAAAATTGTTGGGGGTTGGCGAGAGATTATATTTGATGATATCTTTGAATCTATCATTGTCGGATGAAAAACTCTACCCATTATTTTAAAAATTGAAAATAAAGCAATTTCATATTGGTTGATGATCGAAGATAAAACAACCGCCAAAATGAATATAGCTTAATAAATATATAAATGTATCATATAATCAAGATTAGCTTCGTTCAAAAATATTTTATCTTTTCTTTGTACTAAAAGAAAGTGGTGTTGATAAATTTCAAGTTTTAGAGATGATCTAAAAGCAGTAGGTTTGAAGGTTGGACAAACAAAGGCTAATTGGTTGTGTTGTGATTAAAAACAAGGACAAAGTTAGACTTAACTATTAAAATTTGCATAACATTTTTTGGTAATTTATATCTTTAAATAATTATTTAAAATACTATAACATATTTGCTTCACTTAAATTAATGTTTTTGTTGCTCTACATTGTTTGTTAAGCATAAAATTATATATTAATTCAATGTAGGAGAAATAGGTGTCAATCTTTCTTTTAGCTTTCTAGAGCTAACAATCAATTTGAAAATATTTTAGTATGAAATGAATGAAAATATTTATTGAGTAAAACCTTTCGAATTCTATTGTATATAGCAAAATCAATTAAAATATTTATAACTTATAATAAAATTTTAAATTCTATTAATAATAAAAGTTTATATACTTTTATTATTATTTATCTTATTATTGATAGAATCTAAAATTTTGTTATATGTTGTAAGTATTTTGTTATACTCGTTATTTTTTACAATTCTATATTTTATAATTGAAAATTTTAAACATGTAAACAAGTGAATGATCAATACTCATTCTACAAAAAAAGAAAAGTTGCTTTTAAGAATTAGTAGAGAACAAATCTTAGAAAGTAATTTTAATCAATTGGTCCATAATCAACCTTACCAAACACTGAAAATCCAATAAATCTTTAAATAATTACTTTTAAAAAAAATTGGTATAAGTCATATTGTAAGATCAGAATTGTGTTCATCTCAAAAACACTTAAATATTTTATTTTGGATTTTTT
Organism: Cucumis variabilis; assembly: GCA_037974545.1. Taxonomy (NCBI): domain Eukaryota; kingdom Viridiplantae; phylum Streptophyta; class Magnoliopsida; order Cucurbitales; family Cucurbitaceae; genus Cucumis; species Cucumis variabilis. Next base: position 13,463 of record JBBPDI010071977.1, on the reverse strand, counting down.
ATACATTTGAAAATATATTTCAAAATATATACAATGAGAAGCTACTAAACCATGGCGCTGTTAAATAATCTTTTTACATCAAACACCATATTGTAATACATACTCGAAATTATTTTTTTAATGTTGTAAGAATACAAAACAATTTTTCTTAGTTCTTAAGTTTCAATTTAAGGTAAGAATAGTTTAAAAATGAGATTCCCGGGCAAAGAAATTGATTTTGTAGCACAAAACTAACAATTTCAAAAGTATTTTTTACAACCCAAGTAGCAAATGTGGAACTTAACCTTATGTGTCATAGGACACTCATTTAAATTAAAGCTAAAGGGAATGGGTACACATGCATGTTCAAACTTCAAAGTCAACAACAACCCATTAAAACAAAGCATACATACAATAATGAGTCGCATTTAAAGGTGAAGTGAAGGGGACGGTGTTTCCAAAGTCAACAACAACTGCAATGGAAGAGGCCATAAATTTAGGAAATTTGTGCATTTCCACACCACAAGTGCAACTCACCCTAATCTTCAAGAAAGGGTGGAAAATTGCTAATACATACCAAGAAATAGGTACATTTCTGATAAGATAGACCATCCAGATTTTTCTTAAATATTAAAAAAAATTTAACTTATCAATTGTTTTAGGTTTTACGGATGCATCTTGGTAGACATTAGAACGAGATTCTACAATTTTCAAATATTTTCATATCTTATTTAATAGAATTCAAAATTTTGCTATACCTTGTAAATATTTTAATTTATTTTGTTATTTTTAAAAATATCTCTATTTTTTAATCTTTTCAAAAAAAATTATTCAAATCTTTCCAAATTTTTACTAGTTTTTAGTATTTTTGCCAGGTTTTCCAACTACTTGGTAAAGTAAAAAAAAATCTTTTTCTCATTCTTTTCTTATTCAACCCAAAAACCTCCGAAGATTTTTTTATTCTAATTTTTGACCCAACCATGGATTGGGTTGGAGGAGATGAGATAGGAGATGGGAGTCACCTTGTTCCGGTGATCGATTTCTTCCATTAATGGGGCAAAAAGTATACGAAAGCACAATTTGGCCCAAAAAGGATATCTGAACCAAGTTGTACTAAAAAAAATGGTAATTATAATGGATGACCAATTTAGTAATAATAATTAAGGATATAACAATATTTTAAAAAAATTGCAAGTATAGCAAAACCATCACTGATAGACATGTATCACTGATAGACTCATATGAATCTATCAATGATAGACTAATATTTGCAACATGGTCTATCACTGATAGACTTATATCATTGATAGAATTTGTCAAATTTTGTTATATTTGCAAATTTTTTAAAATGTTGCTACATACTAATTATTTTAAATCTAATTGCTAAATTTGCAACTATCCCTAAAAAAAATGATAGTAATTTGTTATCAAAAGTTGTTTTGAACTCCTTTTTTAATCTACCAAGGAGACACTACTGCACTTCCCACCGAAATGAATATCCTAACTTTTGTTTGGCCCATCAACTTAAGTGGGTGTAGACTCAAAAACTTCATCTTTACATCTTCCTTTATTTTTAAATATTTGACGAGTAACTCTATCTTACGAACTCTATACCTCACACTTCACAATTTCATTACATTAACTCCAAACTTTATAACTTTAACGTAGCCTTTCATACACATACACATCAATCAAATGAGTATTATAATTTCTAAGTGAACGAAGGATTTGCCTGTGCCAAACGTTTCTAGTGCAGTTGTCATAATTTGTTCGCGACACGGAGCAGCCAACCTCCTCGTTTATTTAATCTTAATAAATAATTAAGTTTGGAGTCACCAACAATAAAAAAAAATTGTCTACGTAAATTCAGATTTAGGTTCGAGAGTCAATTGTGTGTCGGAAATGTGTTAAAACCCTACAACACTCATAAAAGTTATCAAATTTTATCTTTTAAACTAAATTAAAGAGGTTAACAACACAAAATTTTTTATTTAGTTTTTTTTTTAAGATGTTCGTGTTCTCCATTCACATTTTTAAAAAAAAAAAGCTAAGCATAAATTGATAATTATATGAATGGCATAGAATCCATTAAAAAAAAGGTTTATTTTAGTTTTAAATAGTGGTTTTTTTTATTCAGCTCAAGAATATTAAAATATCAAACTCTTATATTTTGATCTCCATCATAGGTGTTTAATAAAAAATTTCACGTAATCAAAGAACTAATAAATTCTAAAGAAAATACTACTCAATTCCATTTAAAATATAAAATTCTTTATATTTTTCTAAAGACAATTTATTAATTAAATTTTAAATAGAAAAATTTTATATATTTATAAAATTTAAATTATAAAACTCATAATAAACATTACTTCTTCTCTACTTAAATTTTATATTCATATAAAATTAAAAAAAAACAAATTCAAATGAATTTGTTTTGTTATGCATTTTGTACTTATGAAATTGGAAGATAAAGAAATAAGAATAATAACAAAAACTAACAATAGCCTAAATTAAACATTTACCTTTACTCATTTTCATAGAAAAACAAAAGAATTCAAAGTTTTTTTAACATCCCTAATCTACAGATATACATGAGGATGTTTTTTTTATATCCTTAAACTACAAATATACAAATGGATCAAAATTCAAAGTAATATGTAAGTAAATATAAATATGATAATGCATTTTCCATTTTGCATTATGTCTAATAAAGGACTTCACGAACAAGAAAAAAGAAAGAAAAAATAATTAGCAAAACAGAGGGTGAAAGTGAAATACACCTGGATGATAACTAATTAAATCTAATCAATTAGATAACATATATAAATTTATTCGCAAATTAGTAAACAATCAACAACAAATTTAATAAAATTCAAATTAAACTAAAATCAACTAAAATAAAACCATCTAATAAATTTAAAGCCATATTAAACCTTAAATCTAATAAATTTGAAGCTATAGTGTAAACCCTAGGTCTATTAAATTTGAAGTAAACTCAATTCAAATAAAACAAATCTAACAAATACACAAAAAGACCATAATTTGGAGAAAAAGTTTTCACTGCCTTTTCAACCCTCTCAATTGACACCAAATTGAGAAGATGAGAAAACTTTTTTTTACCGTAAAAAAGAAGATCTTAGCATACCCTTTTTCTTAAAAGAAAATTTCAACTTACCTCCACCTTAAAAGAAAATATATCTCTTTAATTTCTCTCGAGATCTTTTTATAGGGTAATGAATTGGTTGTTATCTTAGAGTGGGATGAAATCGTTCTAGAGAGTAGAGAAGTGGGAGAGTGGTGAAGAGGAAAAGGGAAAAATCGTGGGAGAGAAAATTGAGAGTGTTGTGGAGGAACTGGTTGAGAGAAAGTAGGAGGGGAAACGTGAGATTGGTATTTTTCTTGTTTTGTTTTCTCGTTTTTTTTATAAAAAAAAAGGATAAATTCAAATCCAATTTTCTTTTATAAAAATAAAATAAAGTGTATAAATTCAAAAAAAAGTAAATAAAATAAATATCTACAGCATGCCTCCTTTTATCCATCCTACAAATATATAAAGGTGGACAAATTAAATAGATAAGGTATTTGAGTCGATTTTTCTTTTTTTAGGGAGAGAGAAAAAACTATCAAATGAGCAAAGATATCAACCTTCGCTGCAAGGCTAGGTTTGATAAACAAAGGACCTGTTAGACAAGCTTCAGCTTCATATCTGGGTACAATTTAACCAAATTTAAAAACACATCCACTTAGCTTCAGGGCTAGGTTTGATATATAAATAAAAGAACCTGATAGACAAGTTTCGACCTCAACTTCAGATCTGGGCTCGATTTAACCAAATTTGAAAAAGACATCAATCTTAGCTCTAGAGGTAGGTTTGATAAATAATAGACCTGATAGACAAGCTTCAACCTCAACTTTAGGTCTAGGCTCGATTTGACCAAATTTAAAAAAACATGAACCTTAACTCCAAGACTAGGTTTGATAAAAAAAATAAAAAAGTGAACTCATTCTACTTTTGGACTGGGTTAATTTGAAAATAAAATATTGTGCTTTTCAAAGAAATAAATACTTCACTGCTACATTTTAGCAATCTTATTAAAAATTTATCAACATGGTCATAAAATAGAATTAAGACACATGTATCATAAGAGCTTTTTAAGCTGCCAAATTCGCCACTCTTCATATCAAACAAACGAATCAAACTTGCAAAAGACTACACTATGTTGTGAAGACCCAATGTTGTTTTAGTCTTGGACTTCACAAAACGTGAATCCTTTTAGGATGTACACTTCCAATTGCGGCAACTCACAATCATAGCAAAATTTGTCTGGACTTGTAGAAATCTATATTTCCTTAAGTCTTAACAAAAGAAAATCATAACTTTTACTTGGTTTACAAATACAATAAGTTTAAGTTGTACTGGATCCTTGTTAATTAACAACAGATAGAATAATAGACTGATGGATTCATGTATATTAAGTATAATTTGATAATATTTTAGAAAGGATAAAAGAAATGATTGATAAATAAACATATGTTTGATAAATATAATAAGAAATGAAAAAAAAAACGATGCTTGGAAAATAGAAGTACAAAGAGAAGGGGTGAGGTAAAGTTTACACATATGGAAATAACATTCTAAGAACTAAATGTAAGTTTCCAAGAAATACCCTTGACCTCTTTCAACACTATGAAACCTTCTAAGAAAATGTCTCATGCATAAAATCTTCAAACATAATATGAATTCACATGATTCTTTAACTCAATGTCATCCACATTCGTTAAAAGCAAAGCTCCTTCTAAAAAAGCTTTTTTCATACAAACAAACCTTTATAATTAGTTCATTTTTCTCGATGATTCTTTTGAAATGAAAGTATCCTTTTTAACACCAAATCTCCTTCTCAAAATCTTTTAGGGTGCACTTTTTTATTGTATGCTTTCATTATTCTTCTTTGATAAAGTTGTCCATGATTTAATGCTGCTAACCGTTTTTCTTCAACTGCTCATAACCACCTTATATCCATTCAGCTTCATCTAACTTAGCTTCCATGAGAACTCTTAATGAAGGTATCTCAACTTCTAAAGGCAGGACAACTTCCATACCATAAACCAAAGAAAATAGTGTTGCCTCTGTTGAAGTATGAACTAACGTATGATATCCATGCAGCACAAACGGCACAATTTCATGTCAATCTTTGTATATTATTGTCATTTTCTCAATGATTCTTTTAATATTTTTGTTGGTTGCCTTAACTGCCCCATCCATCTTTGGGTGAAATGGAGTTGAATTTCGATGATTGATCTTGAACTGCTCCCAAAATTCGTCCATAATTTTGTTATTAAGATTTTGGCATTATCCGTAATGATACCCTCTGGGAGACCATAACGATAGATCAACTCTTTCTTGATAAACTTAAGCACTACTTCTCTTGTAACGTGGCAATAAGATATTGCCTCTATCCATTTAATGAAGTAATTAATAGCCACAATAATAAAATGATGACCCTTTGAGGCTTTAGGATCAATGGGTCTACTAACATCCATTCCTCACAAAGAAAATGGTCAGGGTGCTGACAAGACATGCAATGGAGATGTTGTTCCATGGATCCTATCCATATAAATTTGACACATTTTACATTCCCTTGCATATTTATGCAATCTAATTTCACCGTTGTTCAATAATAACCATATCTAAGTATTTGTTAAGTCATCATATGTCCATTAGCATGTGCTCCACATATTCCTTCATGAATTTCTGTCATAATTTATTTTGTTTCTTCCTCATCAACACACCGAAAGAGCACCATATCATGATTTTTTTTATAAAGAACTTCGCCACTTAAGAAAAAGTGAATGGTCAACCTTCTTATTGTGCGTTTGTCATTCTTTGAAGCTCCATATGGGTATTCTCTACACTTTATGTACTGCTTCATGTCAAAATATCATGGCTTTGTTGTCATTTCCAATATTGATATGTCAGCGCATCTCGCTTTGTAATTTGGATCGGATAAAGTTCACATTCAAGGTTAAGATCAAACATCACTACCAAGGTAGCAATGCATTTGTCATTCAATTGTCTTCCTTGATAAATATGGTCAAATAAAATTTTCTTGAAGTTTTGAGATAATTTTGTAACGTATTGGTTGTAAGGCATTAATTTTACATCTCTTGTTTTCCATTCTTCCTTGACTTGATGTATTACTAGCATTGAGTCACCCAAAACTTTAAATTTTTAATACTCATGTTGCATGCTGCTTGCAGTCCTATAATGCAGGCTTCATGTTCAGCGATATTGTGTGTGAATTCAAAACATCAGCGATATTGTGTGTGAATTCAAAACATAACTTGGCCATTAGGGGGAAGACTTTTCCTTCTAAAGAAATTAGTACAACTCCAATCCCGTTTCCTAACTCATTTGAGGCACCATTGGAAAGCATAATCAATGTCTCATAATCTGCAACATCCTCTTCAACTAGAAATATGTTTTTATCTGGAAAATGAACCCTCATTAACCTGTAATCTGCTACTGGTTGGGCAGCTAAATGATTAGCAAGTGAATTTTCCTTTATTGGTTTTTTAGTAGCATAAACAATATCATACTCTAACAACAAAACTTGTCATTTTGCAATCATCCCCGTTAATGACAGTTTCTAAAAAAAATGTATTTTATTGGATCCATTTTTTAAATAAGTCATGTTGTATGGTATAACATATATATTGCCTCAAACGATGAGTGGTCCATACCAAAGCACAATAAGTTTCCTCTAACATTGAATATTTAAACTTGTAATCAGTGAACTTTTTACTCAAATAATAAATGACATGCTCTTTCATTCTTGATAAGTCATGTTATCCTAGAACATCACTCATAGAACCTTTTAATACTGCCAAGTATGGGATTAACAATCTCCCTAGAGCTAGAGGTATCAATACAGGTGGGTTCTGCAAATACGGCTTAATTTTGTTAAAAGTTTCTTCATAATTCTCATTCAATTTTCTGGGTTGTTTTTACGTAAAAGCTTGAAGATTGATTTGCATGTTAGTGTCAAATGTGAGATAAATTTGGATATGTAGTTCAATCTCCAAGAAAACCTCAAATTTCTTTTCCTGTTTTAGGGGATGACATTTCCATGATAGCCCTCACTTTATCTAGGTCTACTTTGATCCCTTCTTCAGTGAAAATGAATCCCAACAACTTTTCCAAGGTTGCTCCAAATGTACATTTGGATGGATTTAATTTCAATGGATACTTTCTCAATCAATCAAATAAGTTTTTTAGTATGGTTGTATGATTTTCACTTGCCTTGGATTTGCAATCATATCATTAACATACACTTTTATTTCCTTATGCATCATATCATGAAAAAATGTAACTATTGCTCGCTGGTATGTTGCCCCAACATTTTTCAAAACAAAAGGCATTACTTTGTAGCAAAATGTTCCCTAAAGAGTAATGAATGTTGTTTTTCTCTATTTTTTTCAGTCATTTTGATTTGATTATATCCTGAAAAATCATCCATGAAGAAGAAAGTTGAGTATTCTGCAGTGTTACCCACCAACATGTTAATATGAGGTAAAGGAAAGTTATCTTTTGGACTGGCTCGATTTAGATCTTTATAATCCACACACTTTTTCGTCTTTTTTTTTACACTGGGATAATGTTTGCCACCTATTCAGGATATTTGGAGAATGTGAGGAACCCTAATTCAATTTGTTTCTATACTTCCTCCTTTATTTTAATCAATACACCAAACTTCATTTGACATAGCTTTTGTCTCATTAGGTTGCATTTTGGTTTAAATGAACATGATGTACTACAATATCCATATTTAATTTCGGCATATCCTGATAACTCCGAGCAAAAATATATGAGTGCTCACGTAACAAATTGATCAATTTTTTTTAAGTTTCACTGGTCAGTGATGTGCCAATTTTTCTCTCTTTTGATTCCTCTTGAGAACCCAAATTGATTAATTCAACTAGTTCTTGGTGAGGGCCTAGGACCTTATCTTCTTCTACCACTCTTAACAATTCTGTGGATATTCCCACTGCATCTTCATCGTTACATTCCTTGTCAGATTCCATAGTGTATATTAAGGTATCAAGGGTAGAACTAGAATTACTAACAGTTTCATTCTTGTGAATACTGTCTATGAAAGGGTTTGGATCGTGAGATTCTCTAGAAAATGTAGTTAGATCTACAATATCCCAATTGTTAAGCTCAAAATCAGATGGACATGATAAACTGTGTTGCCTTCAAATGACATTTCTTGTGCCATTGCTGCAATAAATAAACTTTCCATCTTCATTAATAGGCAATCCTTCGAATTAGAGTCATGTGATGAGTAACTTATACCAGCACTCTTGAAAATATCATATAATGTCGGTATAAATTTTAGACTTGGATCAAACTCCCTAATCTCTAGCTTTACCAAACACTTTTTCTTCTTTTCTTCTTAAAGCCTAATCTTATCATATATGGATGGCTTATAACCCAAACAAAACCTCCCATCATTGCATGGTATTTTTAAAAGTGTCTCTAAGTTTTGTATCAAAGAATATCTTGCACCTCTCATTATCCTATTGGTCATAACTTTAACTTTAGGCATGTGTGACTTTATCACTTCATCTACAATTGCTTCCATCATAGTTGGATGAGCAATTTCAAAAGAGTGAAAAGAACACTCAAATGCTTCCTCTATTGCCTCAACATATGGGGTTGAAATCGGTTTTGTTATCAAGAAATCTTCCTCTCCCAACAAACAAATCATCTTATTCCCACAACAAATTTTAATTTCTGATGTAATGTGGATGGCACCTGTCACACCCCACCCGAGCACCTACTTGCTCGATCCAAGATGTGGCGTGAATCCAACCAATGTCATTTTCCTTTTGAATAACATCAATTGACCCTAACTTCTTAACCTTTTGCCGTGCTAAACATTTAAAGTAAATTAAATCTTACACAGTAGAATAAGACGATAAACATACATTAAAACAACTACATTACCTAACCTTAAAAGAAAAATAAAGCTAGATGTCTTTGATTACAGACTACACTTTTAGTTCAAACAGAAATTAAACAATTGTACTAAACTTTAAACATATGAACAACACAAAAGTGAACCTAGATACTGACCAACAGTAATAAAACTATCTACAACTTTACACAATAGACTTGGAGACAACGGTCAAGCTTTTAGATAATGACCTCTACCTGAAAAATGGGAAAACATTTGAAAACAGTGAGCTAAATAGGCCAGTGAATAATGATTTTATAAAAGATACTTTAAAACAAATACACTTTAATCTTTTCATAAACCAATAACTTAAAAGTATAAAATTTTTATAACTTCTTTAAACTAAATACTTTCTTATCTTTCAAATCATCTATCTTTCTTTTATCTTTGTATACTCTATATTCAGAAAACTCAGTTGTGATAGTAACTATCTCGACCTATCGTACTTGATCTATAATCTCAATCAGGATAGCAAAGCACCTTGGTCTTATTATCCTACCTGAACTTGGTGGTAGCAGCTAAGTGGTTAGCATAGCCCTATACCCCAGACTGTGCACATTGATCGTCGGGAACTCGATATATGGAGTACCATAGTTTTCTCTTAGAATCATTCTCATTAAACTCATGTTTTTCAAACATCTTTCTAAACAGTAAATTTTTCTATATCAGAAACTCAAGCATACTCGTGAATTGTGACTTGCAAACAACAATAAACTTAATAACAGATACATGATTTGGAATTATTTGCAAAAAACATACTTCAATACTTTTTAAAACATGCTCGTAAATCAGTAAACTCAAACATTCATACATCAAAGTATGCTTATAACATTGAGAAAGTAATCAAATTTAGAAATCAACTTTAAGCTCATTTTATCGCTCATAGGTACTTGCTTAACCTCCCAGCCTATAGATTTGCCCAATACATTCTTGTCTTGAATGTAGAGAATTTTAACTTGAATTATTCCTCTAAACTAAAAAATTACCGAACTTAACTTCAAAAATTCCAAAAATCACAAAATTGCTCAAAAATGGGTGTCATGGCATTATTGGTTGCATGGCCTGGGCGGCATGCATGCATGCGCGCGCAGACCATTAGGGGGTCTGGCCACATGCTTACTGTGGACATCTGGCCTTGTCGTGTGCTAGGGTATCGCTCGCACTCTCGCTCGCATAGTCTAGCACGCACCCCTTGCCGCCTAATATACACTTTGGCCATCTCATATCCATTTCAATGCCCAAATAATCTCCTTTTGCTTACCTCGCGCACTCACCAAGTTCTTCCACCCTGAAACTCAGTCAACCACAGGAACTACCCAGAACACCGGAATTTTCCAGAAAACTACTATCAACTTCTAATGCTTATAACTTTTTAATCATAACTCAAAATGAAAAACTTTCTTCTTAACACTTGCTTTAAAATTGAGTCAACTACTTTATCTAAAACGTTTAGCTTCTAATTAGAAGAATTGAGTTCTATAGTCTCCAGAAACTCAACACTACTCAAAATCCATAGAAATCTGACCTTTAAGTGTTCTTCTTCTTCAAACTCAATCCTTATTTATGCTTCTTCGTCTAGCAGCCTCACACAGAAATTAGACTCAAAATGGAAGCCTCTCCAACTGGAATTTCTTAATTTGCATGAGGGAAATGAGAGAATTTTTGTTTGGAAGTAAGCCTATTTATAAAGGTTTTTGCCAAGTGAGTTTTGCCACCTCTTGCTTGCATGAAACTAGACATGACATACTAAGGACACCTGAAAAACACTACACCGACTCCACCTCTTCATCATTTCGCCTAACCTTACTCAAAAAGCCTAACCAAAATGCCTTAAGCTCTTGTGAATGCCTTACTAACCTCTCTTGATAGGTCGCTAACCTCACTTCGCATGGTCATCCCTATCTCTCCTAACCTCTCATCGCCAACCTAACCTCTATGCAAGCCTCCTCGTTTAATCCTATTGCCCAACTAACCTCTAAGAAAGCCTTCTTCTCACCTAGCCACAACCAAAACACCAACACTTAGAGGCTATTTTAATCTTCTCGGCCATACACTACAACAACAATCTTGTCGCCTGGTAAGCCTCTTTCTCGCCCAAAATAACCTATTTAGAGGTTATGTCTTCTTCATTTGGCCACTTACCAATGCGAAAAGCCTAAGCCATGGAGTTAGCTAAATCTTCTCTCTTTTTAACCTAACTTTCTTTTAACTTTTAAACCAAACCATCATAGCTTTCCTTCTTTCCATCTACCTACCATGACACTTCTCAAGTCCATTTTCTTGTCTTAACATCACTTAAAACTAATCTTTTCAAGCTCATGAAAAGATTCAAGTTTAAAAGGGTTTGGGGTTTACAGCACCATTCCTGTAGAGTGAATCCAAGGACTTCCTAAAAAAACTGTATGCATGTGTTATTTCCATGACTTGGAAAACAATATTGAAAGTACAGGAGCTAATTTTGATTGTTAATTCAATGTCACCCACAACTTCTCTACGTGACCCATCGAAAGCTCTCACAACCATAGTACTTGATTTTATGTATGACATGTCGACTGGAAGTTTCTATAGTATAGATTTAAGCATTATATTAAGAGTTGATCCATTATCCACTAATACCCTTGCTATGACATAGTATTTGCACTTTTGTATGGCCTAAACCTTCAGAAGGAATTTCATTATCTGTGAAAACTATGGAATATGGAGATGTAATGTTTCCAATAATTCCACTGCACTTTTTCACTGAAATGTCATGTTCAACATGTGCCTTGTTCAAAATATCTAATAACACTTTGTAATGAGGCTTTGAATTCAAAAACAAAGATAATAAAGAAGTTCTAGCTTGAGTATGATGCATTTTTTTTATGATCTTATATTCACTTTGTTTTACTATTTTCAAGAATTCATTTGCTTCCTCATTCGTAACAAACTTTTTGTCTTCTATATTTTGGTATGATAGGACAAAATATGGTTTCTACAGCAATTATGAAATTTGAAGAGAACGTAACCAAATAAACCAGTTTGTTAATAAAGCGAACAAAAGTAAGAAAGCTCTAGAAATAATTAAAATAGATATTCACTTATTCAATATGGATTACCAAACCTAGATTCAAAGGGACTAACACATTAGATTTCAACTACAATAATTGTTGATAAAAAAAATTTGAAAACATCATTATTACAAAACACTCATCCAATTGTGAGTTTAGAAAGGAGAGAAGATAAGTAAAAAAATTGTATGCTACCATCCAAGGCGAGATGCCTAGGCGATTACATTTGCTAATCTCTACACGCAAGCTACCATCCTAGACGAGATGGCTAGGCGATTTGCTAGAATCTCTATGAACATACTGCCATCCTAGACGAGATGGCTACGCGAGATGAGATATAATAGTGGTATTATCTTTGTCTTTTAATATAAAATCTTTATGATCCTTTCGCGTCATAAAAGAATCAAACGTTTTAATTTTGTTTTATATTTAATTTCCACCATTCTCTTCCCTTAATGACCAACGTTTTCATAATTAAATTTCCTTAATTAATTACCAACGTTTCTTTTAGTTTCCTCCACTATATAAACATCTTTCCTTCTTCATTTTCTAAATACAAGAAAAATAAGAGAAACAATCTTTTAGACGATCTTTTTGTGAGTATTTTCAAGCAAACCAAAATTGTTTATTTGAGTGTTGGTATTCCAATAAGTCTTTAGTCCAATTCTGATTGAAGAACGAGGTTGTTTTATCATGGGGACGACGAGGCAATAAAATTCTATTTTGCACAAGGATTATAACCACAAAACATCTTAAAGAAAGTGAGATTCAAAACTCAACCCTTTATTCTAACTTGTTTTATTTTGCAGTAGGTATTTTAACCAGGCAAATTGATCATTAGGAGATTTGACCAGTAGGCAGGCCGATTAAAGAAGGCGTTCTCTTTAGATAGACACCAATATACTAAGCAAGATACAAGGTGAGAAAGCATGCATTTTGTCTAAGCGTTCAGTCTAGGCAATACTCTTACTAGGCGTTACAACAATTTTAAGATTCAATTCTGCTGCGATGGCCGGTTGATTCCAGAATGATGTGATGTCTTCATATCTCAACCGCCCATTTCATTTTGAACGAGCTCACTTTAAGCGTTGGAAGCAAAAGATGCTATTTTTCCTTATATTGAAGAAAGTTGATGTCGTCTGTACCACTGGAAAACTAAAGGTCCCAGAATCTAATCCAATGGAGGAGCAAATTAAGAGTCTTGACATGTGGACAGGGACAGACTTCATTTGTAAGAACTTAATGAAGAGATAAAAGCTCTATAGTAGCGGAAGAATTAAAGAACCATTACTCAATTTAATTTTGGAATATTAAAATACTGGTACATTGGCAAAATTAGAATAAAAATTCTAAATAAATTCTAAGAATGCTTTTTATTTAAGAGATACAGAGAACTTACTTTTGTTGATATCTCTGAATC
>JBBPDI010071951.1:0-16438 GCA_037974545.1 Cucumis variabilis | reverse complement strand
TAATTAAAAGAAAGGAAAGAAAAGAAAGAACTTGTCAAAATGAAATAACTTTTAAGCGCTGAATTAGTAAGAAATTAGAGTGGAACAATCGATAAGTTTGAAGTTGGAATAAACAAAAGTGATGATCTTTTTTATATTAAAAGTTGTCAGGTCGTTGAATTAGCAAGACAAAAAGCCCGTTAACTACACAGAAGGATTAATTGGTCTAGGTGGGTTTTATTATTTTTATCATTATTATTATTTTTGAAAAAAGAATATATTTTTTATCCTTGAATTTTAAAGAATAGATGTGATGGTTTTGTTGGGTTTTATGTATTAAAACTCGTAAATAGTAAATATAATATGTTAGTTCGTTATTAATAAAGTGATTTTTGTAATTTCACTGAAGTGTTAATGTTATTAGTTTTGTTTTAATAGTTTAAATCCAATAAACCAATATCTGAAGTTGTCTGATGAGTTTTGAACTATATGTAGAGACATATAAGAAACAACATTCGAGATACAACTTGAAGGGTTTATAGTGCAGGTATAAAACTAGGTACCTTATTCTAGTAACATTATATGGATATGACTCACTGTATATTCAATACAAACGCACAATGATCAAACACATTTGTGTATGTGCTTGTGGAGATTGTGTTTCACGGGACTTAGGGTGGAATATGTTGCATAGTGCTGGTGAGATCAACAATTGTTGAGAGTTGATCCCGCGCAACCTGGTCTATTTCATTTGGTTGTAGTTTGTTTGTATGTTTGGTTTGTGGGTTTGTAAAAATCAATCTCACTTGATCAAGCCTACAACCTGACCTAGTTGGTTAACTCCACAAATTTGGTGATCTTTTTTTTTTATTTTAGACCACATAGGTTCAATAATGATGTTGCCTGTGTTGGTATACTGCTTTTGAATTCAGATCACATGATGTGTCATTGATTCAGGATCATTGCATGCAAAATGCTCTTCATGAATCTCTTCATCATGCGGGTGGATATGATCATTCCATGCAAAATGCTCCAAATATCCTTCATCACTGCTAAGTCCTCGTTGTACAAGTTTTCCTATTGCTTGTCCATGTGTAAGCGAAGCAATAGGTTTTTCCTAGGTGAACCAAGGTCGAACATAGAAAATTGCTATGAAAGCTTAGTTCTAGAATCTACTTCTCAATTAGGCAGTGTAAAAGAATAAAATAATAAAAAGATATAAAAGAATGAGAGTATAAAACTATATCTACTTATGTACACCTAGAGCACGTTGTATAAAGATAATTTAATAAGGGTGGTTGAGATGGTATGATATCGTGAACTAACTTGTATTAAAGAAGGGGGTGAAGGAATGTTATTGCTACCAAGCGAATAAGCTATATAACCACCTTAATGCGATATAGCTTGATCAACTAGCTTATAATTAAGACGTGCTCCTCTCAGAGTCATTGAACGTCACACTTGGGATCCAAATGACTAAGCCTAGCTAAAAAAGGTATATCTAGAAGTATTTACCTATAAAACTTACAGAGCTTCACGTTTAAGGATAACAACCTCTCAGTGTCTATTGCTTACAGTTGTTCACCTTTCAGGATACAAATGGTGGAAGCTATCTTGCAGATGAGAAAAATCATCCTTGCATGCATTAGACATACCCTTGCTACTTGCCCTCTCAGGTAGTTGGCGATATACTTTGGCCAAGTGATGAAAATAGCTCAACTAACACAATAAGAAATATAAGTAAAACTTCTTATCAAGAATGCATCATAAACCTAAACTACAGATAACACAAGGACAAATGAATAGTAAAAAGATGGATAGATTGAATGAGGTGTAAAGATACATTGTATTAAAGAATGAAGGCCTTCAGTCACTGTACAATATGAACAGATGCAATGTAAAGAAATACAAAAATGGTAAGAAATAAAAGTTACATTACAAGTTAGGGGGAATGGGGGATGGACTCTTCTTCACTCAGCTCTTAAGCTTTTACTCAACAATTGACTGAAGAAGAGGAAGGAACACTTTACAGGTGATGGAAAGGCTACTTCTTCCCATGAACTCTATAGGGTTCCACCTATCTCTTCAGGTGAGTGGTTGGCCAAATTAGGCCTCTAGTGGTTGGTTCATTCAGACGTCTAGCCTCCGTTTATAGTAAGGATGAAGTTCATTTTTATAGGCAAAAAATCTAATCTTCTGAACATGTCAGTGTCGAAAGTTGCACATCTTATCAAGTCATATCAACTTCATCTACCACTTTTGTCTCCTAGCAAACCTCTTCTTGCATTTTGATGTGGACTTCACGCCTAATTTTCGCACGAGTTCCTCTACAATTCACCAGCTTCTTCTTTTATTGATAATCCTTCGTTACACTAAAAATGGGGTAAAACAGGCACATCGCTTATGTAAAGTTTATTTCTAATTAAATGTTTATGCATTTACAACTTTAGCTAAGTGTTTTGAAACTTCTATCATGCATTTTAGGTATATTATCCTACTTAAAAGGTCATAGTAACTTGTATTTATACAAGTTATCAGTATGTCATGTGATTGAGGGTATTCTATGCAATAAGATTGCATAAAATCAAACCACGAAATAACAACTACTAGATGTAACTCTTTTAACTAGTTAGGTTTCTATTTCCTTAGAATAACCTTGGTAACTTAGTCTTAATCCTGAGTGTATTATGAACTTTTGTGTTCACAAGGGATTGTCCTTTGATTTGTACAGGTGAGAGTGATCAGATTGCTAACTTAATATGCTTATCATTTTTGGGACAAAATCAAGTAGGGAGCTACGAACATAATCACACAAGATGAAATTCACTCCTTTTCGATTTTAGGGTAAGTAGATGATCCCTTAAATGGTGTCTCTGAGACTTAAAAACAAAGGGTCCTACCCTCTCTATGACATGAGAGGGGTTTCTATTTATTGGTTGGACCATAAACATGTTGTTCATTAAATGAACACTGATATTTAAGGACTAGAAGTGACTTAGAGGTAAAACTGATTTGACTTAGCTAGTTGGTGTTATGGACACTTGTGGAGGAATAACTTCTTGTATTGGTCTATATATCTATGGACACAAAAATATATATCTATAGTGAGAAGAGTTCAATTGTGAATCTTTTATTGGAGTGTACACACAATTAACAAATATTGTTTCATGTGGTTAATGAGTTTAGCAAATATAATTAATCTCATATCATTGTAACTTCTAATTTGTATAGATCCATTAGGTTCCTTTCCTAGCTCGTAAAGGGTAATGAAGTTAATATATATTTATTGTAATTTGAAATGGTCAAATTTACTTTGAGAATTAATATGATGTATGGCGATATATTATAATATAAGGTTAATATTTTAATTAAACTTTATTACACATTTTCATTTTGGATATAATTCAAAATTAATTTATGAGAGAATAAAATACTTGAGTGAGTTCAATTAATAATTTAATATGAATTAGATTCATATTAAAACTATAGGTTAAAATTTAGTGCATATATGATACACGTTAAAACTGTAAGTTATGAAAGAAATTTATATATGAATATGAATTCAAGTTTGGATTAAATTAAATATAAGATATTTAATTTAGCAATTAATTGATTGGAGAATTAATTAATTATTTTATTTTATTTTATTTACTTAAATTTGATTTAATTAATAAATTAAATTAAAACTAGGTTATGTGAGAGATATTCATTTAAATATGATTTAAATGAAATATTAATTAATTATGATTTAATCATGAAATTTTTCGAAAATAAAATTGATAAAATATTTACACTTCATAGAACAAAACCAGTAAAAGACAAATCTCGTTACACTTGATTTTTCTATGAAATATAAACATTGTTTCAAATGTTCTATATTTTCGACAATTTTTCTTTAATTTAATAATTATTTTAATATTAATTAAAATTAAATTAAATAAATAACTCCTTTACGTAAGAGTTATTTAGGAAATATGGGATGCTTTCTCCTATGTATCCCCATATCTCTCTTTATGTTTACGAAGAAGAGGGAAGTTGGTAATGCTATTGCTCTAGGTATGAATAGAGTTCTCCGTGTAAACTCTCTAAAAAGAAAAAAAAAAAAAAAAAAAAAAAAAAAACTCTCAAATTCTCAATCCATCTAAAGTTCCCACAAGCCTTCTACCTCAATCACTAATAAGAAAGACTCCAAATGATGGTGTTGACTCCCGTCTAGTGATTTGTAGTTTTAGAAACAACATTGAAAGTAAGTTTCCTTTTATTTGTAATTCTTTTTTATCATGGGAAGCATGCTTAATTAACTAATTTATTTAGTTTATAGTAAATTTGTTTATATAAATATACCAATATATATATTATAATTCCCAGTTTAATTGAGAAAGGGTTTGGTTAAATTCTTTCACGGTTAAGGGTTCTAATCCCTTCATTTCTATTATTTTAAACTTGGTCATTTTAGTCACTTAATTTTGTTCAAGAATCTTTGAATATTATATAAATTGAATACATTAGTAAACTTATTACACTCAATTGAAATAAATACACTTAAAAACTTTATATACTCAAAACCGTAGTCAAGGCATGCTTATGATAAACGTTGTTTGGAAGACAATTCAACTCAATACAACAAATAATTGTCTCTGCAAGATACAACGAAATATTGGATACTTGCTCTCAACTCAACTCAATAGCAAAGAAATAAAAGAAAGAAAGGAAGAAATAAGAGAACTTTCCAATTTGGAATAAGATACTACAAACGAAGAACCAAACTTGCTATTTATTGGCTAGCAACTTAGAGCTTGTTTGGTAAAGAATTCAGATTCTATTTTATGTTTTACGATTAACTGAGTTCAGTAGATACACATTGTACAAACAATCCATATTTTGTTTCTGAAAAACTATTTTTGGATTCTGTGATCCAAATGGTGAAAATTCTAAAAACAATTTTTTTTTATATTTTCATGGTATCCAAAATTTGAATTTTATCTTTTAAAAAGTAGAATGATATTAAATACATATAAAAACATTTTAAAAATACAATCATGTCAAGTTACAAACTCAATTTATATTTTTAATATAATATGTATTATAAATATATTGTCGCCACATGCCCGAGACTACGCAGAGCTTAAAATAGGTTAATTTTAAAATAAAAAAAAAAGTCCCAGACAATCGTTTTTATAATGTGATACCTAAATAAAGTAAAACCATTTTTAAATAAAACCATAAAATTAAAAAAATAGTATGTAAAAACTAGAGTTGAATTATGGAGTCAATGTGTTAGCACCCATAATAACTGCTTGTTAAAAAACAGTGGTAAAATCTTATATCTTCAATTGAATTCATTATTTAAATAAAATTCATTTCAAACAAAGAAATTTTTAAATTTTCTTATTTCATTGCCCATCACTTCGAATCCATTATCCCATAAACTGAATCGAAAATATTTCATGGAGGAAAATTTCTTCACCGTGAGCCATTTCTCAAAATCCATAATCAGATTATCTTTGAATAAAGAATTATTTTTTAAAAATATTAACTAAATCATTTTTTCTTAAAATCAAATTTCGGCTTCCAAAAATATTTAGATATTTTTAAATTCCATTGTAGGGTTTTGTGTAAGAAAAATGGTATAAGTTATTATTGAATAAAAAATTTTTAGATAAATCACAAATTGATCTCCAAATTTATCAAATTAATGATGAAAAGTGCAAATAATTGAATTTGGGACTAATTAAAATTGACATGTGTCTAAAATTAAAAATTAAAGACATAAATTGGTCAATTCTGATAATGTCACTTGTTTTCATCCTAACCGTTGGATCAAGTTAATTATTTTGGTTCAATTAAATATTATTTACCTAGGCTAAGTTTAATTAAATAAAAAAAATAAGTTTAATTAAGCTCAAATACTAAATATGACTCAAATTCATGTGGTTAAGTTCATGGGTCTGGTCCATGGACCAACCAAACTGAAGCACATAAAGTCCACCAAAGAACTCTATAAATAGAGGAGTTCTCCTCATTTGTAGGCATGGAAAATTTTTTACTCCAAAAGGTCTAGAAAAAATTCTCCCAAGAGCTAGAAGACTCATAACTCCTGAAGTCAACTATCCTCCAAGAATGAAGCTCCTTTGAAGATATAGACTTTCTTCGAAGACTCCAATGAAGCTCCTTTGAAGATATAGTCTTTCTTCCAAGACTCCAACTTCAAGAACATCACGTGTTTCGCTTCCTTAAATCAAACATAAGCATTCAATCGAGAGAGAATCAAAGGATCAAATTTTAGAGATCGAACTACATCGCATCAAATCAACAAAACTACAACATCAACACTAGTTCAACACCACGAATCAAATTTCTCAGAAATCTCGTAGAAACAGTTATTAAAAAGATTGATTGAAAAACCTTATGAAATTATAGATTAGATTTTTGAATAGTTTTCAAGAACATCCTTATGAAAGATTTTCAAAATAAGCACTTGAAGAAAATTAAATTAAAAAGATCCTTTTCTTAAAACTTTAAGAAATTTTAATTAAAAATCAAACAATAGTTGAAGAACAGTATAATAAACAAAATCAAAGAGGAAGTAGATGAAGAAGAAGAAGCTAGAGTGAAAGAAAAGAGGATAAGGAAAATTTTAATTATTACTATCGTTTGTTTGTCTCAGTCTATAGCTTTTTTCTTCTATCTTGTAGAAAGCCTATAGAGAGAGAAAAGCAGATGAATTTTTTTTTTAGAAATTGGATTAGATGATAAAAAAATTTAGAAAAAAATAGTTCATACCATTTTTTTTTTACATATTGCAAAATTAACAAATATAACTAGTAATCGCCAGTAATCATATGATAATTTGTTTTTAAATTTGTTACTTTTGTAATTTAGAAAATGTAGGTGACATGAGGTCTATTATCGTAATTTTTTTACTATTTTTGTAAATTTCTCAATTTTTATAATACTTTTTATTTATTTGTTATTGTTATTTTTGTTGTTAATTTTAGAAAAAAAATAATATAATTTTCTATGTATTCACATAAGTAATTTTAGATTTATTGTTGTTGTTCATTTTCTCTCTCCAATTTCATTTCTTTAATATCTATTCGTTTAAATCAAGGGAGTGTTTTTCTTAGAAATAAAAGTTTTATTAAAATGTAGTTATTATTGTCGTTGTTTTTTGAGGTTCATTTACATGTATGGAATAAAATTGAAAATATTTACGATTCGTATTACAAAATTAAAAAAAAAAAAAAGAAAGCTTATGAAGCTTGTACAACTTGAGTTAAGTTCTTCATAAATTCCAGTTTTGCTCATAAAATATTTCATCTTCTCTTACAGAATTTATTCTTTTTTCATCATCTCTCATCTTCGATACATCTTTTTCATAAAGATAATAGTTTTTTCCTTATTCCTTTTTCATTAACAAGTACTGTGTCCTCTTCCTTCTTCTTTTTTCACTACACAATCGTATACCAGTATCTAAATTATCAATTGTCTATCCCAGATAGACAATATAGATTATTATCGCTAATAGAACGTTTAGATTTGATACAAGATCTTTTAGACTGAGTACAAGAGTACAAGATTGTTTCAAATGAGTATAAGGGGTACTATCATGTCCGGTTCCAAATGTCACTCCTTGTGACCAAATAGGGGCATACCGCTTAGACACCCATCGCATAACTCTCCTCGAGATGACACATTGAATGCCTAGTAATTAGCATAACAAGAGAGTTACGTCTAGATTATTGAAAGTGTTATGTGAGACCCCAAATTTTGCACACATATAAAAGAAGGAGTAAAATGGGGACTTTCTCATACCAAGAAGAGAAGAACACTTCAGGGCCCACTGTGAAGGGAGCATAAATAGATAATGTTTTGGGGAATGGGTTTTCAAGTATTGTTTAGGTTA
This sequence comes from Cucumis variabilis, assembly GCA_037974545.1. Classification (NCBI taxonomy): domain Eukaryota; kingdom Viridiplantae; phylum Streptophyta; class Magnoliopsida; order Cucurbitales; family Cucurbitaceae; genus Cucumis; species Cucumis variabilis. The sequence goes on along the minus strand of JBBPDI010071951.1, from coordinate 8,553 downwards.
AAAGCTGTTATATAGCTTTTGGGGGAGAAGTTTTCAGCCTTCTTGAAGGAGCTGGGTTGTTTCTTATAGTATTTTATTATTATCTAGTTATAGTTGTCTTATTGGTTATGCTTGTTGAACATTGTTTTGGATATCAATTTATTTCCATACAGTGTTGCCTCTGGTTGTGCTATTGTTAGAATTTTTTTGAGTTTCAGGTTTGACAATCTTGACATGTTATGCTTATTTGAATCTTAATAAAATTTACTTATTTATGCTAAAAGCTCTCTAGACGTAGGTGTGTTTCACAGAACTGGGTTAACAAAGTTTATATGTTATTTCTCTTATTGTTTTCTTAGCTATTCATTAATTAGTTGTTAACTAAAGTAACAGCTAAGGAAATATACTACTATTTTAGTTTTTAAAATGTTATGAAAAAGCAACCATGCCATGTGTTGTCGATGCTATGATTTGTTACCATAGCTTTGACAATTTTGTAATTGAAAATGGACTTTTTCTACGACCTTTTATAGTGGGAAAAATGCAGGACTTTTAATAACATCACCTATGACAGTGTACTCAAAACCTCTATCAATTTTTTTTTTCTTTTTTATGTTGATATTTGTTGTGGTGGTGAGTATTCTTGCATCTAATAATATTCATAGCAAGTTTAAGAATCATAGTAATATAGTAATATCACATATTTTGTACTTAATATCATAATATCATTAAAACATGAACTTTAAAAAGTAATTAATATGACTATATCTGTCTCTTAATTACCAACTACATTAATCTAACAAAGTTCAATATATAATAAGGATAAGAACTTTAAAACCTTTCAAATTACTCCATAGTCCCAATTGCTTCGTTGAGTCCCATTGTCAGTTTCATCATCTAGGCTTTTTCTTAAGTATGAAATTGTTAGCTTCACCACAAAACATATTTTAGGGATGAAACAAAACACCAAATACATAACATAAACAAATCATCAAGAAATTTACAAAGACAAATTCAGAGAATGTATATGTAGCCAACATCATTAATAAAATGAGAAAAGAGGAAAAAAAAAAAAACATGTAAGTAGTTAATGATAAGAGACAACAAAACATGTAAAATTACACTCATAGTATAGAAAGATGAACAAAAAAAAGTTGAGAGAAGCTAAACGAACTACTTATATGTGTCCAAAATTCAATAGAAAACATAAACATACTTTCAATACACGCTCTTGTAAAGATCTCAAACATGCTAATCGGATAAAGACTTGACTCATTAATCTTGAAGAGAAAATGGGCATGAAACTGAGTAATTCACTACTTTTAACATATGGAAAAGTTTAACAAAGTTTAACGATCTCACTTCATAATGAATTTGCGTTGAAATCTTTAATGTGGAAATATGATCACCACACAAACATCCATCTCAATGTGACTCGCATTGAGTTAATATCAACACAGTGCAAGGAGCACATGGTTAAAACAATCGAGAGAGAATGAACCATAGAGAGAGATGACGAGATCTTACATCAACATCTGGTGACTGGAGCACGATGAACAATCATGACTGGTAGCGAGCAAACCGTGACGCATGGAAAGGATGGCATGATCAGTTACAAGTTGATGGAGAACTATTCTACGGATCGGTCTCTTCGTGTGAAGGAGAGAGTGAGAGCCTGGGGGATTCGGTATAGATGAAGAAGAAGAAGCTCGCATGAAACCGAGAGTGAGCGAGGGGTAGGGACGTAGGGGGTTCCATGAAGAGGGAGAAGGAAGAAGAAAATTAAGGCTTTTGGCTTTTTTGTTCTCTTATTTCTTTTTTCCTTTTACATTTTTAATCCTTTTAATAGATGGAGATGCAAATGAGAGGGAGAAGTTCAAAGTTTTTGTAGTGTGAATTTATAGTGTGAATAAGTCACGCATGGGGGATCGGGCTAATAATTCAAATCATTGGAATTTGTCTAACCTCCCCCGGTTTATAATCAATTAAATAAATTTAATGAAAAAAATGTTTTCAATATCCTGTTTAATTTGTATCTGACTTGTGCTTTGTGTGTTGGCCTAATTTCTGCTCTCTTTTTTTATTGATGGAGAAAACCGATATTGCCATGTTATCTCCTAAAACTAGTTCTTCACTTGTCGTTGCTGCTCCCACACCATTTGATATCATTGCACCTCTGAGTTTTCAGTTAATTGATTTTTATAATTTACTAAAACAGGGGTGATCTCTTCCAACTATAATGCTCTTGTTGTCACCTCGGGTACCACCTCTTTGCTCCTTGACTCGACTTGTTGTAATCATATGATTTCTGACATTTCGTTGTTATCCTCCCCTATTCCTGTCCAATCCCTTCCTCCAACACTCTATTGATGGTAATCACATGTCGATTTCTCACATTGGCATTGTTAATACACACAGTACTATAAATCTTTCCAACACCTATCATGTTCCAAATCTCACATTCAACCTAGTTTCTGTTGGCCAATTATGTGATCTTGGACTAACCATTGTCTTTTCTTCTCATGGACGTCAGGTAAAGATCCTCAAACGAGGTAAGTGATTGGTATGGGATGGAAGGTGGACCGATTATTTGAGCTCACATCTCTCCAACACTCTTGCGTGTTTCCACCCATTTCTGCACCAATCACTGATAACACTATATATTAGTGGTATCTAAATTTAGTCCTTTTGACTGTTTAAATTGCAAACTTGCAAAACAACTTGCTTTATCATTTTCTAATTTTACTTCGTTACGTGATACACCATTAATTTGACCTTATTCATTCTGACATTTGAGGTCCTGCTCCATGTACTACTATTAATGGTTATCAATATTTTATTTTATTTATTAATGACTATTCTCGTTTTACTTTGATTTACTATCTTAAACATCATTTTTTCTTATATTAAATAATTAGCTATACATTTGTGTACAATTATCTTGTATTCCTAGAAAATATGAATGAGAAAATACAAATATTTAATAAAATAATTGTCAAATAAATTATTTCATCATTTATATACTCTATCTTCAATGGTCAAATAAATTGTTTTATTAGTTTGATTAATTACAATTTTGTTTCTTAAGTATACCTTTTTCCGTGATTAATTATAATGTACGTTATTTTGTATAAAATTATGTATTCGATAATTACCTAATATAAATTTTTTTAAAATGTATTTGAAAAATGATCATTAGCTACCACCACGAATAAATTTTTATAATGATTTAAAATTAATAAAAACACTTTTTTATATTTAACAAACAAAATAAACTTTTACACCCAAATATTTGACAAATACACGTGTTTTAGAGATTTTGTATGAAAAGTGTTTCCATGAACATAAACTTTTGAAAAACATTTCACCAAGTTCAAAATTCGATCTTAACCATATTATTTTAAGAAAATCCAACGGTAAAAAAATATATGAAAAATCAAATCTTTATGAATATGATATATACATGAACATTTACAATAAAATAAATCTATAAATTCATAGTTGCCAACCTTATTGTTAATTTGGAAGGTGAAAAATGAAATGATATAAAAAATTGAATATTTGAATAGAGATGACAAAATTGTATAAAACAATTTGAGAAGAAAGTAAGAAAATGATATGGAAGTATACTATTATTGGAACTAATTATAGTTGGGAAAAATGATTACATATTGAGCATAAAATCCAAAAGCTGGGACAACCATGGCACCATGAGAAGTGGTTGCCTTATAGAACCATATCCTAAGTGTATCATGTGTGAAATGAAGAAAAAACAACATTGGATTTAGATTTATTCAGATTTTAGTTTCTTCTTCTCCCTCGTAACCTTCAATTGAACATTCTTCATTCTGCACAACATATCTAACTTTATATCAACCTTTTATTCCTAAACCAAAATATTATAAAACTTTTAAATCTTTCATACCAAAAATTGTTAGAGATTGTCATTTTCTTTTTCTTTTTTCTTAAAATAACCTATAAACACGTTTTTTATCTTTAATTATTTTTTGTCATCTGCTTTATACCGATATTTTTCCTAGTATGGTTTTGAATACTAAAGAAAAGAAAAATGAAGATTTTAATAACTTTGGTTTGGTTTTTGAAGATTAAGCCGCTACCATCTCTTATTTCACACCATGTAATTTTTTTTTTGTTATCTACTTTCTATGGACGTTTTTAAACTCATTTTAAGTTTTGACAATTAAAAATGTTTCTTTTGAATTTTTTTTTTTAATTAACTAACCATTCAACTATTTAGTGAGAAAAATGAAAATTATTGTAATAAAGTGAGAAAAAAAGACTTAATTTATAAAATAAATAAAAATCAAATTATGTAGTCCAAATGATTAGGAAAAGGGTCTAAATATTTATTTTAGATTTTAAATATAACGACTACTCACTATATTAACGATGGATTTATCCGACCACTTTTATACATTTCACGCAAAAATTTAAATAAAGAAATAAATAACAATATATATCTCAACTCGACTAAATTGATTTTTTACTGAAAATTTTCTGGAACAAGCATAATGCAAATAAAATAAGCAACTTGAAAATAAAACAAGAAGCATAGCTTAAACCCAAGATTATTTAAACTAAAGAACACGAATTTGAAATTAAAGATTCATATAAGAACAAATTTATATTTGACCATGCATATAGAAAGAATAGTTAAGAATATGGTATTGTTAGAACCATACCTCTTTAGTAAGAACAATCTCTTTAGAAGCAATAGAGAATTTGACTTGTGACCCCGTTGCAGTAACACATACTATGACAAACAAACAAATGAAAATTATTAAAAGAAAAAAAAAAGTTTAGAATGGTATATATATATGTAAAACAAAAGGAAGAACCCAATTTTCACTTGAGTCCCCATGGAAGATGGGTAAATTTCTTATAACACGTCTTAAATCCTTCGAATCAATTGAGAAAAATTTTGCACAATCAATTTCTCCTAGATCTTCTTCTTGCGACGGTGTCAATGACAATTCATGACGCACTTGGGTGGCATGGCCTACAAAATAACAAATCAAGTGTTTTCTTGAAGAAAAAAAGAATAAATTAACTAATTAACAAGATATTAATCTTGGATAGCCAAGATTGTTTCCTAGTATTATACTAACTCGAAGATTCAAATCTAAGGATCATTTGGTTAATGTTTGCAAGAAGATGAATAGTCATTGAGGGAGAAGCTCCACCGTCCAAGAGAGCGTCATGGAAAGATTCAAGGGATATTCTTGATGTATGAACATTATTGACTTTGTAATTGATGAAGCAATGGTAAGTCATTACAAAATATACAACAAAACAAGGGGATCGATTGAAAACAGTTATTGAAAAGAACAATGGTGTGAATTTGACATTGACGTCTTTAGCAATTAGAGCAAGACGAGAAGTTGCACGAAAAAGAGGTTCAAAGTTTTCAAGCCTCACTAAAAACATGGTGTGAGTTTTGTTTGTAGATTTCCAATGGAGTTTATAAAAAGTATGATTTTATTGTATTTATAAAAATTTCAAACGTCTATTTTTTGAAACCAAACCTTTTAGGTATACTAAAAATAAGAATAATAGAATAAAATAGAGTAGTTATTGGTGCTTCTTGTTGGCGCCATAAAATAGAAGAGCATATTCAGTAGGTAAAAAATATTACTTTTTACATTGAAATATTTTTCTCCTGCCAAATTCCAGTTTATTAGCTCAGAGTACAAGATTGATAGCACATTTTAAAAGTAATATGAAAATTACTGACTGTCTTCGATTCAATCATTTCAATCCTATTTTGAGTGTGAAAAATATTACAATGTAAAATATAATATATTTTAACCTTTTTAGTGAATATACATGTATCCTTGTATTATTCTTATCATATCACTGTGTCAAAACTTGGATCACTTAACATTTTTTTTTTTTTTTTTGCAATCAGTTGACGTTTTTTAATAAACTCAAATATTTTCATCTAATAAACAAGAGAAATATGTTTATCTGAGTATAATTAAGTGTCGTAAAGTTGAAATGTATTTGATACGTTATAAATGTCGAGTATATGAGATCAATTTACTTGTTTTATGTGTCAAGTATTTAAATTTTTTACATTCATTATTGATAAAAAATATTTAAACCTTGACATATATTATACCTATCTAATGGAAATTCTTCTCGACACTGAAAAAGTTGTCAGTTAATTAATACTTAATATATTTTGCACGTGAAACATTTTTTGAAAAATAATTGTACAATTTGAAATACCTATATAATTACGTCTGTTGTTGACACTCGTTATGAAGTCCAACAATAGTATATAAAATAATCAACCTAGACAACAAATAAATAAGAATTTAAGCTTTCCATCTATCCATATCTTATAAACCACACATGTATTAATTGGAGTATTTAAGCTTCTTCAATTAATTCAAACTTTCCATCTAATTAAGTACACTAACAAATTAAATATATATATCCTTTGGTCATATACTTACAACAACCTATAAAATTTATAACAAAGTCATGTCCTATATATATATAAACAATATATGCATATATAGCCCAAATTAATAACACATCTAAAATTTACCATATGAACAATATTCTATCTCGATATCCAATAAGGACAAATATATCTCTAAACCAAAAAACACATCACTCCAAAATTTACGAAAGGAGCATTCTATACTCTTGTATCAACATTTTACCCCTATATATCCAATATCAACAAAATATATGCCTAACTCAAATAACATATTTTCAAAATTGGCCATATGAACATTTTACTCCTAAAACTAATAAATATATCAACAAACTAACTCATATCTTGAAAAAAAATGAGCAGCTAGTATATCTCAACAACTTCAAGAAACGATCAATAATTTGATCGTCAATATCCAAAAATAATTTCGATTATCACCTTCACAAGTGCACAATGCACCCAAAATTTCAGCTAGTTCTATTTCACATCTCATCCAACTTGAATTGATTGTATAAGCCCCTTGTATCAAGTTAATATAAAGCCCAAAATATTGAAGTTAATACTTGTTCTGTCAAGTTATATATTTGAACTATATAAAATGATACAAGTAGTCATTAGCATAAAATATCGAATGATCTTTGACTACTATGCTTCCAGCCCCCTTTTGTGATTATATTTTCTTGTGAAGCATGCATGCTCAAATTTTGTAAACCCTATATAGAACAGGGAATAGAAAACGTAGTTAGAAATTCAACCGTATGGCTGTTACTATTAATTATTTTTTAGGTATATATAATAGGAAGTAAGGAGATTCAAACTAAAGATCTTACGGTAAATATCATTGTCATTTGTTAGTTGAGTTGTGTTAGCTTGGCTCCATTCTTTTGTTAAATAAAAAAAATGAAAATTACTAAATTTTAAAACACACCAAATACTGAACTAAACAATTTTAAAAAATTGACCTTTAGTTTTTTAAAATTAAGCTTGTAAAATATTGCTTCCCTTTTCGAAGTCGTTCCCTTCTAATTTTTGTTCGCCCCCATAAGAAAACTATCACACCAACTCTAAATTTCATTCTCATGATTCGATATTATTGGCCTAAATATAAGATTCAGTAGCTAGTTGTATTGATAATTGTTGGATATATGAAATAATTATAAAGATTACATTTATAACTACCTTTGTTTTTAATCTTTTTCTTAGTAAATATATAGTAATTAATTCTTATAGGGAAAATACTAATTGACATTAAAATTAGTATATATTGAACACATCACAATGTATTAAGAGCTGTTTATAAAAGAAAAGGCAAAGCCATTCCCCTTCATTTTTCACATTTACATTTACTACACCACCATGTTCTTGGTCAAGCTTACAGACTTTGATCCTCTTCTTGACGCAACCTCCTTTTTTGCTCAAATTTCCTTCGACGTTGGTGATGTGAAATTCACGCCTTCGAAATTCTTCATAATTGCCTCGCACCGTTCCCCTCGCTTCATCGCAACGCTACAATTGTCGCCACAATGGTTCACTAGTTTTTCCGTTGATCATGTTCATAGTTCTAAGGTTTCCCTTGAATCCTTCCATGATGCTATATTGGATGGTGGAGGTTTTGCTTCAATGACAATCCATCTTTTGGACAGAACAAACCAAATGATCCTTAGATTTGATACTCCTTCAAGTAAGTATATTTTTCTTTCAAATCTTTTAATTTGTTTCTAAAATTACATGATCGATGCTATATTCTTGTCATTTCTTGATCAACATTTTAGATTATTATTTTTTATGTATATATTGTGAGAACAATGTTGTTACAGAATAATTATCTTGATTGTTTTGTGGGAGATTTTTCCCTTAATCTTTTAATTTATTTAATCTAATTAATTCAAAATATATGGTTTGTTTTTTTAGACGAAATCCAACCTTTGCATCACGTATTGACATTGTCACCTCCCCAAGCAGAAGACAATCAAATTGGCCAACATGAAGTTGAAGAAAGAAAATATTTCATAGTTAAATCTAAGGCACTAAGACGAATTATTAAAGATTTACCTATTTTCCAAAATGATTCAAGTAATTGATAATCTTCTTTTTCTTCTTCTTTT
>JBBPDI010071945.1:0-16439 GCA_037974545.1 Cucumis variabilis | reverse complement strand
TTGGAGAGATATTCATTCAAATAAGATTTGAATTAAATATTAATTAAATATGATTTAATTAATTATTAACTAATTAACTAATTATTAATTATTTAGTAGATTTGACAAAAGTATTTCATGATTCTCTCCTACTCCTATTTCTATTCCAAGAAGGAAAGAGAGTTATAAATATCTAGAAGAAAATAGTTTTCTTAAACCAAAATTGATACAGAAAAAGGTCAAGGTTTTTTCTCTCTGCAAAAAGAAAAAAATTTCTCTTAACTACCTCTAAACATTTTTCCATCTCAATTGGTTCCCACAAACCAATCTCATTCCAGAAGATAGAAAGGTCTCCGACGGGTGGTGTCTTCAATTCGATGATTTGTAGATTCAAAGACGTCATCGAAAGTAAGTTCTCGTATCCTATAAATTAAAAGCGTGCTTAGATTTATATTTACAATTTTGATTCTAAAATTTTGCTAATATACTGGTATTTTAAGATTCCCGAATTCATTTGAGAAATAGTCCTGTAAAATCTTCCGCTGCCATAGGTCTTTTATCCCTTCATTAAGTTTATAAAAATTTTGAGAAATTTGTGTGGGAAAAAAGAGAAATTTAATTCGGGGTATTGATGGAGAAATGAAAGAAAAATTTAGGGATAATTCTTTTTGGATAAAAGGAGAAAACTTATTTAAAAATAGATAATTCTTGACATTTAAAAAAAGTCAAGTAAATAAAACTATACTTGACGCTCTCAATATGTCAAGTATTGAAAAAAGTAATTGAAAATTTATATATGTTTTCATTTTTTATTATTCTTGACGTTTTTTCATTTTACTTGACAGTTTTTATATCAAAACTGCAGGCGTCAAGTAATGTTGTTTTTGTAGTAGTGTGGCAATGAATTTTTTTTTCAGTTTGTAGCAAAAAAGTCAACAAAAAAGATTCTTTTTGTTAGATGCATTGACAACAAATGTGGTTGAAGACTACAAACGGTGAGATTGAAGGATTCAAATATATTCAATATTAAAAAGTATATCAAAGTTCTTTCGTGTTCTCTCGAGTTTTTGAATCGTGACTATGGGCAAGCAAAATCTTGGGTTGTTAGAGAATTAATAAAGTCCAAGTTCAAGGAAGTCGGTCATGTATACAAACCATGTGATATCATAGAAGACATGAGGCAAGACTATGACATAAATATGAGTTATGAAAAATCATGGCGTGCTAGAGAGAATGTGTATGAATGAGTGCGAGGGTGTCCTGAAGAGTCATTAATCTATTGCTTAAATATGGTGAAGCACTCAAACTTACAAATCTAGGTACAATATTTCACATGAAACTTGAAGATGATCGTTTCTTCAAATATCCTTTTATGTTTGTAGGTCCATGTGTTTGAGGATTCTTAAATTGCATTAGACCGATTATAGTCATGGATGGAACATTTCTTAAGAACAAATATTTGGGTTAGTTGATAGTTGCCGTTTGCTTAGATGAAAACAATCAAATTTATCCTCTAGCCTTTGGAGTGGTTGATAAAGAAACAAATGCTTCAATACAGTGGTTCTTAGAGAAATTGAAAGGTGCAATAGGGGAGGTGCCTAATTTAGGCTTCGTGAGAGATCGAAAAACATGTTTTTCTAAGTGTATTTCATCGCTTTTTCCCTCTACATTCCATGGCCTTTGTGTCTAACATTTGACTCGAATTCTGAATGATAAATATAAGAAGAACAATGTGGCTACTTTCTTTTACAATGTACAAGAACATATTGTGAATCAACGTTCTTAAAATCATGGCGAAGTATTCTTGCATTTTTTATTGGTTTAGGGAAATTTTTAAATGACGTTGGAATAACACGATGGTCTCGTGTTCACTACCCAGGAAGACGATATAATATGATGAAAACAAATATAGCAGAGTCCATGAGTTCAATACTGAAAAAACCTAGAGATTTTCCTATTTCTTCATTCCTTGAACATGTTCGAGCTTTGCTACAACGTTGGTTTTAGGAGCATCGAGAAGAGGCATTAAAGTGACGTCTACATTGACTAAATGGGCAGAGTTAGTTTTACAAAAGAAACAAGAACAAGCTTTGACAATGAAGGTCAACCCAATTGACTGTTACCAATTCCATTTTAAAGATTTAGATAATGAGGAGGTTGTAAATCTTCATCTTAAGAGTGCACTTGTAAAGAGTTTTAAGCTAAGCAACTACCATGCGCACATGCCATTGCTGCAACACAGGATCACAATATAAATGTTTAGAGTTTAATGTGCTAATTATTACACTAATGAATGTTTGTTAGCAGTATATTCGAAGGCTGTCTACATTGGGAATCAGTCGGATTAGAAAACAAGTGAAGACTATTTACACAATGAAGACTTAGTCCACCTATCTTTTCCTAACAATGATAACTCTAAAAAGTACGCTAAAGCTAATTTAGCCATGTCATCATCATCCCCTCGTATTCTATAAATGTGTCCTCTAAGTCAATTACATGAATAGACTCTTTTTCATTGAAAAACTTGTCCAATAATCTACTATTCCCAACCAATTGAATAAACTCTGTTGGAGAACCCCATAGACCTGATATGATGTTAAACTCTCTTCTACTGGAAGTACACACAACTCCCCCTATCAAAAAGCTTAAATGATCCCTTCCTTCATCTTCCACCTCCATTAACAATAAGTAGTGGATGAGTGGCCCATTAAAGACAATATTAAGATCCAAAAAGTGGCCAAACTTTGTTTTCCTAAATAAGGTTAACTGATCCAGTTTTAGTTTAGCGTTAATATTATGCATTGTATTTTCTAAATGAGAGAAATAACTTACTAAAGCCTGAAAATGATGAGACAGATCAATCTTGTACATGGATACGTCAGTTGATGTTGAAGTCATACTAAAGCCTAAACAAAAAAGAAACAAATGAAATATAATTGCATAAGAGACTTACTAAACATGTATACGAATATAAGAGCCTAAGATTTACTAAACATGCATAGAATCATTCTAGAAGGGTTGCAATTTTATTTTGAAACTCCTAGTGAAATTTTGAAAGGTGTGAGATAAAACATTAGGGCCTAATAAACTTACTTACATGCATAGAATCAATCTAAATGGTTTAGGAAGGGTAACAATTTCATTTTGAAACTCGTGAAATTTTGAAAGGTGTGATATAAAACATTAAGGCCTAATAAACTTACTAAACATGCCTAGAATCACTCTAAATGTTTTAGGAAGGGCCGCAATTTCATTTTGAAACTCCTAGTGAAATTTTGAAATGTATAAGATACGTGCGAGATACGTGTGAGATAATGCGAGATAAAATATTAGGACCTAATAGACTTACTAAACATGCATAGAATCAATCTAAATGGTTTAGGAAGGGTAGCAATTTCATTTTGATAGACCTAGTGAAATTTTGAAAGGTGCAAGATAAAACATTAGAGCCTAATAAACTAACTAAACATGCATATAATCACTCTAAATCGTTTAGGAAGGATAGCAATTTAATTTTGAAACTCCTAGTGAAATTTTGTAAGGTGCAAGATAAAAAATTAAGGCCTAATGAACTTACTAAACGTGCATAGAATCACTGTAAATGATTTAGGAAGGGTAGTAATTTCATTTTGAAACACCTAGTGAAATTTTGGAATGTTCGAGATAAGTGCGAGATAAAAAATTAGGACCTAATAAACTTACTAAACATGCATAAAATCACTCTAAATGGTTTAGGAAGGGTAGAAATTTCATTTTAAAAATCCAAGTGAAATTTTGAAAGGTTTGAGATACGTGTGAGATATGTGCAAGATAAAACATTAGGGCCTAATAAACTTACTAAACATGCATATAATCACTCTAAATCGTTTAGGAAGAGTAGCAATTTAATTTTGAAACTCCTAATGAAATTTTGAAAGGTGGAAGATAAAACATTAGAACCTATTAACTTACTAACTATACATAAAATCCCTCTAAATGCTTTAGGAAGGGTAGCAATTTCATTTTGAAACTCCTAGTGAAAGTTTAAAATGTACAAGATACGTGCGAGATAAAATACTAGGGCCTATTAAACTTACTAAACATGCATAGAATCACTCTAAATGATTTAGGAAGGGTAGCAATTTCATTTTGAAACACCTAGTAAAATTTAAGAATGTGCGAGAGACGTGCAAGATTGATGCGAGATAAAACATTAGAGCCTAATAAACTTACTAAACGTGCATCAAATCACTCTAAATTGTTTAGGAAGGGTATCAATTTCATTTTGAAACTGCTAGTTAAAATTTGAAAGGTGCGAGATAAAATATTAAAGCCTAATAAACTTAGTAAACATGCACAGAATCACTCTAAACTATTTAGCAAGGGTAGCAATTTCATTTTGAAACTCCTAATGAAATTTTGAAAGGTGCGAGATAGGTGCAAGATAAAATATTAGGGCCTAAGAAACTTACTAAACATGCATTGAATCACTCTAAATGGTTTATGAAGGATAGAAATTTCATTTTGAAACTCCTAGTGAAATTTTGGTAGGCGCGAGATAGGTGCAAGATAAAACATTAGGGCCTAATAAAGTTACTAAACATGCATTGAATCACTCTAAATGGTTTATGAAGGGTAGAAATTTCATTTTGAAACTCCTAGTGAAATTTTGGTAGGTGCGAGATAGGTGCAAGATAAAACATTAGGGCTTAATAAACTTACTAAAAATGCATTGAATCACTCTAAATAGTTTATGAAGGGTAGCAATTTCATTTTGAAACTCCTAGTGAAATTTTGAAATGTACAAGATACGTGCAAGATAGATGCGAGATAAAACACTAGGGCCTAATAAACTTACTAAACATGCATATAATCACTCTAAACTTACTATGGTAATTTATAACTAATATAAATATAGAGCATCAAATACAAATGTAAAAAAATTGTTTAAATTAGAATCTAATTTCCAAATCTGCCATGTACCAAACAAATATTTGAAAAGACGAAGTATACAACTTTATTTTCATCAAATCACTTGTTTTCAAATTCTCTCTAACAAATGAATCGTAAATAAACTTGTTGGACCTAGGACAAATTAATATAGGGAGCTACTTGGTTATACAAGGTAGCAAAGGCTGCATTTTATTGGAACTATATCACTAAAAACATCAACAAAGTAGAGAACAACAATGCTACTGTTGATTATAATAATATGATTAACTCTAAAAATGATATGTCTTTCAACATTATTCTAGTGGTAGCTTTGGTTAGTTTGGATAGGATACCAAATATGTTGTGATTAATGTCCTCATTTCCAAGGTATGTATATATATATGTGTATGTATATATTTGTTGCATGCATAAATATAATGAATTATTAACCCAATTATCTTTTATTACAATTTGTGATGAGTGGAAATGGTTCTTCGTCCAGTATGTTTATTAATTATGAAGTTAAGTTCATATGTTAAGTTCTTCCTAATCCTCCTCTCTATCAATTTATTACTCACAAGGTAATTAAATTCTCTTTCTAATCATATATATGTCTGCGTACCTATTGTTACAATTTATTTTTATAAATCAAGTGTAAAACAATTAAGAGAAAATAAAACAATCATCATAATAAATTTCTTGCATTCCTTTACTACATAATACTGTCATGGTGGACAAATGCATCAATTTGTTTGCTGAAAAATCTCAAATGGCATCAAATAAAGGGGTCAGAAAAATTTCATGGTATATCTAAATGGCACATTACATAATTTTTCCAACAAAAATCCCATATCTCAACTAGACAACTTAAACAACAATGATTTATAACAAAAAATAAAAACTCAGATTTTATTACTCACTTGACTTCAAAGAGGAGGGATACGACACTGAAAATGGAGAGGAGTGGAGAAGAAATTGAGAGGCATTCATCGGAGTATGAAAACGAGGCTGAAATAAAAAAGGAGTGGAGAAGAAATGGAGAAGCGTTCACCAGAGTTGAAGTCGACACTAAAAATAGAGAGATGTGGAGAAGAAATGGATCAGAGAGACGTTCACCAGAGGCACTGAAATTGAAGTGGAAGTGGGAGAGTTCAACGTGAGGGTGAAGAAAAAGCTTTTTTTTTTTTTTTAACGTTTTGTTTTGCTTTTAGGTTGAAGAGAAGAAAAGGGAGGAAAAATTAATGAAGGACAATTTGGACCTTTCACTTCCAATTTATCCTGAAAATCTACTTTGTCAAAATCAATCTTAAAATCCATTTATTTCTCTCTTTTTAGTCTATTTTTAACAATTTCCCTATTCATCTCAAGCTTGTTATATAATGTACTCTATGTTATAATTCTGGTCCCATTTCTACTAAAATATATATTTTACTTGCTTTTTCCTATGTATCCAAGTATATTCAATCATTTTGCAAATACATAACTCATATTATATATTTTCAAATAATAATATTGGGACGAATTGTAAAATTCAACATTAAATTATAGTAATTAAATTTCTTAATTAATTATATAAGTTAAATAATAAAATAATCATAATCCCAATATTAATTACAAAATTTATTGTATTCATTGCGAATTTGAATTCTTTATTATTTAATTGATATTTCGATGGTTTTTTCATAAAATTAAATGGTAAGAACTTTAAAACTTTAATAAGAGAAAAATGAGTATTAGGGTTAAATTTATCCGAAAATTAGGCAAAAGTCTAGATATGAAATATATTACAATTTTAGGATATTTGTAAAATATTATTTGTGAACTAAATTAAATCTCTCAAGCATTATAGAAAAAAATTGTAAAATAGCAGAAAAAAATTGGCACGGTAATCATTTTATTTTGGGAAATTCTATTAGATGACAAAAAAAAAAAAATTAGAAAAAAACAACCCATTGCAAATCTTTTTTACATATTGCGAATATGACAAGTAATTAAAGATATCAGATGACTATTACAGGATTATGAGAGGATTATCGAAGACTATCAGAGGGTTATCTGCTTTTAAATTTTCTACTTTTGCAATTTAAAAAATGTAGTGACATAAGTCCTATTATCATAATTTTCTTTGCTATTTTTGCAAACGCCCTTTTATTGTTTGCTTTTTGGTTTTTAAAACTTAATTACTTAGTATTCAACCACATTTATTGCACGTGTGTAATAAATTTAAATATTTTGAGTGATATATTGTTTAATACAATTGTTTTTTTTTAATTACCCATAATTATTTATATACCTTCATATAATAGGTGGAAACTTAGTTTGTTCACGATCACTACTACAAAAACAGGCTCTCTTGATGGTTATAGTTTTCGTTTCTTAACGTTTTTGGAAAAAAAAACGTCAAGAAAGATGTGATTTCAAATAAAAAACGTCAAGAATTTATATGAGAGGCCAATTTTCAATGTTCTTGACGTTTATTAAACGTCAAGTAAGATATATTTTCTCTTGATGTTTTTTAAACATCAAGAAATATCTATTAATTTTTTGATGTTCTTAAAACGTCAAGAATGTTTATGAATTCGATATTCTTGACGTTTTTTAAACGTCAATAATATAATGTTTTCCTCGACGTTTTAAAAACATCAAGAAATTTATAAAAAATTTTGGTATTTTAAAAATGTCAAGATAATTCTAAAAAAACCTTGATGTTTTAAAAAACGTCAAGAAAGTTATAAAAAATTCTTGATGCTTTTAAAACGTCAAGATCATTCTAAAAAATCATTGACGTTTTTAAAAATGTCAAAAATATATATTTTCTCCATTTTCTAAAAAAAACACATTTTCATCTTTTTTCTCCAAAATTTTCTTTTATCTTCAATTTTTAAAGAGATTTTTTTTCTTTTTTTCTCTAGTTTTTCCTTTTCTTCCCCAATTTCTAAAAGAAAAACCCTAACTTTTCCCCCAAAAATTTCCTTCCCCCTCCCCTTTCCCTCTTTTCATTTTCCCTTCCTTTTTCTTCTTTTCTCTCACACGCAGCCCTCCTCCCTCTTCTCACCTATCGTGCCCTCCTCCCTCTTCTCACCTATCGTGCCCCCCTCCCCTTTCAATTTTCTTCTCACCGAAAAGCCCCCATTCCCCTTTGATTTTCTTCACGTTGAACGGCCTGTACCAGATTTCTTCACCACCGGAGTTCTTCTCCCTTCTTCTCACTCGTATTATGTGCATGTAAAGAAAAAAATTAATTTATTTTTCATCTTCTTCTTCATCACATCTAAACTCTTAGCATTGCTCCTCTCCATCATTTCTTTTTGTCTTTGCTCCATCAACAGGAGCTCGTCTGTTGGTCGTAGCGTCTAGCCATCGCTGTTGGTCTCGTGGTCCCTACATCTTCAGGTCTCAAGAAGAACTCGTAACCGTGTCATTTGACATTATATTGTTGCTTCTGCTATATTTTTAAGATTTTTAGATGGTTTTTGAACACTTTATTGGATAGATGGTTTCAGGAATTGAACATTTATTCTCTTTTGTTGATTTGGCTCTATGCTTCTCTAATAAAATGTTCTTAAAGAATGCATTGTCTTGATTTTAAATCTTGCCACCACTAAAAGGGTTTTGGCTGACATCTTCAATCGTCTCTGCTAGTGATCCTTTTATTATTATTTTGTTTGATTTTAGCTGCTGAAATCTTCTTCTCCCTTCTTGATGATTATTTTTTATTTTTATATGTAGATATTGCTAGTGTTGCAGACTATATACTCATTTTAGAGAAAGAATCAGGTCAAGGCTACAGTGATAAAATTTGGTTTCACTGTTTATGGAAGCTCAATATTAACTTTGACTTTGATCATTTAAAGTATATGGTGTTCATTTTTTAAGCGTGCAGTTATTCAGCGTTTAGAAAATGACCAGTTCTACAGCGAAACTGATGCATCGTTATCATGGTGAGCATGCCTCAAGTTCTACAAACTTGAAATTTCTCATATTTAAATGCTTCGTGAATTTTGTATGATGAATAGGGCAATCTTATTATTGATGTATTTATCAACCTTTCTTATTTTAAGTGGATTGATGTTATTAGTAACTGCTAACCGGAGGTAAATGGGCACTACTTACTCAAGAGATGTATTCTTTGTTAAATAATAGAGACAACTTTTTTAGCATGATTTTCTGTTTTCTTTTAGAGTTTGATTTATCTTGACATGGATTAAGATTGCACTGTCTAATTTTTATTGGACATGTGGCCATAAAGATTTATTAAATTTCAGTTAGATATGATTTGTTCCTTTTGGTTCATATCATTCATGGTTTGGGAAGAGGTTGTGTTATGCTTTCCATTTTGAGGATGTTGAAGTGGTTGGATGCATTGAAATGTTAGGAGGAATCGTTTGGCTATTATATATTGTCATGCCTTTTAAGAACATTGAAAATTATAAACCACGATGAGGAATATTTTCTCGATAGATTATTTTGTACAATGCAGATAGTTACGTTTTAAATTTTATGACCCATTTCTGCACTGTGCTTGAAATTTTAGTATATGTTGGTGAAATTTCTCATGAATGGGTGTTCGCATTTGGAATTAAAAGAGGGCCTATTATTGTGAAAGATTGGGACATGACCTTTTCCTTGATTAATTAATTTTTTTTCCAGTTTATTACACCATAGCAATAAAATTTCCTCTGTCGTTTGTTTATATATCCTGCAGGTTTGAGGACATTCAGGGGGATTACACCAAGCCTTCTAAAGAATGTCCCTGTAGCCCCAATCACGTTTATTGTGTACGAAAATGTCTTAAACTTGATTAAACTAACAAGACAAAAGGAATAAAACCTGTGGGCTGAACTACATTGTTATTTCATCATTGCAGAAACTGGTATTTGTATCCAAAATTTCTCCATTCTATTGGAATTTTTATATTTCTGCAATTTATTATTCAATCAATCACTTCCCTCTTTGTTCATGGTAATGAAAATCCATCTGCTTTTGAAATTACAGGAGGTAAAATGCAGAACATTTGTTAACCAAGTCACTTATTGTGCGAACTAGAAAAAAAAAGGTAACAAGAAATTTGTTAACCAAGTTTGCACTTTTCCATATTCTTTAATTTTTTTTTTTGTTACACTTTCATATTAACTATAATTGCAAAAATAGGTAACAAGCAATTTATTTTTCTAGAACTCAAAGACAATAATGGTTGGGTATCCAGTTATGATTTATGCATATTTTTTGTATTGATTTTTTGTTTGATTGTGTCAAAAGAAAGTTATAGTTCGAAGTGTTAGAGGCTTGGCCACCTTAGATTTACAATTCCATTCTGTCTTACCCTCCCGTGCATTATAATTATAAGTTTGTAGAAAAACATGTGGTACTTATTTGTTTAGTTGTACAATGCACTTACTTTTCCCTCACGTGTGGCTACCCTTTTGATGATTGAATTTAATCGTGTTTCTTTTATTATTTTAGAGATTATTGTTTCATATTTAGAACATAATGATGTGTCTTTCGTTTTTTATTTTCTTTGAAGAAAAATATGTAGAGAAGAAACTATAGTTGAGTTTTGTGTTATATATTTACAGAAACATTTCTCCAATGGTTGAGACATTTCGCACGCGACTTAAATATATAGGGTTCTGACTTGTACTATTTTCTCTATCTGTTCCTTCTTTAAAGGATAATCATGAAGTTTATTGATCTGTGATAAATAGTATTTGTAGTCAATTCAGGTTCTTGATTTTTACTATATTTTCCTGTTTGGCTTCTTATTGCTACATTGAGGAAGAAACTAGGATGAAGATATAATTTGTTTCAACCATATACTACTTATGGTGTGTAACTTTTGGCTGAATTAGTTTAATTCAATCTCCTATGGAAATGATAGAAAACAACTGAAAAACTTGATATTGATGGAGGTGTATTTTACCTATTATTGCAATATTTCAATGATATGTCAGTTAAATGACTTATGCCCAACTTGACCACTGATCAAGCCATATATCGATGAAACATTACTACTTTTTCAATTATACACACAAGTTTCCAAATGATTAAGTAATTGAATGTGAGATAGTAAAAGAGAGAATATATGAAGGAAACTTGAGATCAGGATATCATTGACCTCCAAGACAAAATTGATGGTCTTTTGCTATACTTACTGTCTGAGTTGTCCGCAATGTAATTTATGTTTGGTTCTTCCTCATGTAACATCTTTTTTCTACTGTATCCTTCTGATAAAACTATCAGTTTTTTTTTTTTGTGGAGATTTAGAATGATTTTGACCATATTGGTACAATATGTAGTTTATTGAAAATGAACTTGAAGGAGATGCCGATTCGGACGGTAAAGAAGATGAAACGGAGAACACTGATGGTGTGAAAGTGGAACATCTACACATTTCAGATTACCAAGGTTTTGCACTAATATCCGATTGATTTACTATAGTGATGAAGCTACAAAGCAAGTGATTGATGTTTGATTCGTGACAAGACTTGTTGTAATTTCGTTATCCACGACAATACCTTGTATTTAGTTTCTTTGTAAAAATATATTACCAAGGTTTAGTTTCTATTTTACTTGTATTTATCTCTTTGGAAAAATTCGATAGATTTCGTGTACTTAGTTTCTTTGTAAAAATGTTATCTATGTTATTGTCATATATGAAAGTTCTTATTTATATGTGTACTAGTTTTATGTTAAAATAGAATCATTGAATTACAGGAACAAAAATATAATTGAATTACAATTTTTTTTAAAAAATTCATAACATACTTGATGGTTTTAAAATGTCATAAACAAGTGCATCCTTGACGGTTTTTCAATGTCATAAACAATCAATTTCTTGACAGTTATTAAATGTCATGAACACTTATACTCTTGATGGTTTTAAACTGTCATAAACACTCATACTCTTGACGGTTTTTAACTATCATGAATATTATATACTTCACGTTTACAAAATGTCAACGTTCAATTTTCTTGACGTTTTTATCAACCGTCAAGAATTTTGGCCTTCTTGACACTGGCTTCAAGGACGGTTTTAAAATCATCAAGAATAGTGATTCTTGACAGTTTAAAAACATCAAGAGAGCATGTTTTTGTAGTAGTGACGCAATACAAAAAGACATGTTGAGCACATCACGCACAAGGAACATACTTAGTGACATATTGCAATTTCATTACAAAGATGTTAGATTACTAAGACTAAGTCCCAAGCAACACATCCAAGTTGTTTCAACCAACCACACACCAATGTCCACTTCTATTAATCTTCATACCACTGCACCACCATTTAATGATCCATGCATCTCTATATCATATACTTGTTGGTTCCTTACAATACCTTACTTTTACTCGTCCTAATATTGCATTCTCCTTAATTTGTGTTAGTCAATTCATGCACAATCCAATTGTGATTCACTTCGCAACAATCAAATGCATCCTAAGATATCTATGTGGTACACTTCTGATTGGGCTGGTGACACTTCTGATCAACTTTAAACTTCATGAAAGGGACAAAAATGTGCGTTAGATTGGAAGTTTAACTCATGAATTTCTAGTTTTGTATTTACGTGTAGTTCCTAATTTTAAATTTTCATAAGTTTTGAATGTTTTCTTTTTCTTGTCTAATAGAAATTTAAAAGATATTTTTTAATAGTAAAATAAACTAAAATATTTACAACATATAGTAAATTTTTTGGATTTTAACAATGAGATAGACACTGATAGACTTATATCACTCTTTATCAATATGATTAATAAATACATATTTTGTAAATACTTTGTCAAATTTGTTCCTCTTACAAATTTTCCATTTAAAATATCATATATTATCATTTAATAGGTCTTTTACATATATGAAATGGTTAAAAATTAATGTGTTATTAGACATTAAATTTAATTTTTTAATAATACGATAAGAAACTAATTTTCTCTTCCAAAAGGGTTACTTCTTAAAACATTTATAGTAATCTTGAAATATATAATTAATGGATTATTTAATTATTTTAAGGTGTTAGAGTTAAAATTTGAAACTCGAAAATATATTTAATTTAGCGGTAATTGAGATGACAGTCAATCTTGAAGGTAAGAGGTTGGATATCCTAACCATAGTAGAACTTTTAAAAAAAAAGTGAAAATAGAAAGTTTCACTACAAGAAAAATGGTCGATGACGACCGTTATTTTCTGTCGCGAATAAAATTTGTGACAGTTATTAACAGTTAAAGTATCCTCTGTCGTGGAAAGTCCTTATATGACAGTTCTAACAAACTGTCACAATATGTGTTTTTATGACAAAAAAAAATGTCATCATTTTTTTTATGACAACAAATAACTGTCATCATTTACACATTGACGACAGTTAAAAAAACGTCATGAATTCTTATATTATGACATTTTTTCATGTTAAGAATATGTCAATCATGACAGTTTTTGTTAAATTGAATTGTCATTGTTTCGATATTGACTACAGTTATGAAAATGTCAAGAATTAATATATTATGGCATTTTTTTCTTGTCAATGATAGTCTAATCGTGACAGTTTTTATAAAATTAAATTGTCCTTATTTTGATGTTGATGACAGTTAAAGAATGAATTGGTATATTATGACATTTTTTTCTTGTCAAGAATAGGCCAATCGTGACCGTTTTTATAAAATTTAATTGTCATTGTTCTGATATTGACAATAATAAAAAAATGTTACGAATTTGTATATTATGACATTTTTTCCTATTGTATATTCCCCAATTCCTATTTTTCTTGCTGCTCTGCCATTACACTAACAATTTCAATAACAATAATTTTCTAATACATCACACCAATATGAAAACAAAAAGTTAACACTTTAATATACATATGTAATGATGCACTTTGTAATATTCGTACACTCATTGACTAATAACCATTTTTTGTTAAAAGGTAGTTTACATAGAGAAAAAATAAACATTAACATCTTTAGCTACCAAAAAGCCTAAAATCAGTACATTGGAAACAAGAGTTTGCTACCAACCATACAAAAAATGTTATATCAATCAATTGCTCCAAGTTGGCTTCACTGCTCCAATGAATTCTTCCAAACCTAGTAAGAAAACAAAATCTCATTTTAGAGTATAACTAAAGAACAGTTCAAAAGAAAATCAATTCACAAGTAAACAAAAACAGAAAGTTTATACATCCAAATCAAT
Organism: Cucumis variabilis; assembly: GCA_037974545.1. Lineage (NCBI taxonomy): Eukaryota > Viridiplantae > Streptophyta > Magnoliopsida > Cucurbitales > Cucurbitaceae > Cucumis > Cucumis variabilis. The sequence goes on along the minus strand of JBBPDI010071945.1, from coordinate 2,371 downwards.
TCACCTAATCATCCCACAAATGATCATCCCACAAAACTTCCTACCAAATAATCCACAAGCGAGATACTAATCTTTCACATGCCATAATATTTTAAAGCATAATGACACTACTCAATATGATTCAAGTCAAACATTCTAACCACAACGAGAGAGCATTTCAAACCATAGAGGACTTTTTATAAAGGTAAGAAACAAAATTTCTAGAAGTGAAACATTACATATGAAGCCATTTACTTATCAATTATCATAAATTACTTGTCACAACACAAAGGTTTGGAGGCACCTCATTGTCTGATCATTATGTATGCCAACTAGTAAAAAGTTCCCAAGCTGTGGAGCAATCTTGAGAATCTAAAAAGAGAAGATGATGAGATCACAATATGGGATTCCTGAGAAACTGTTCTGTTATTACTAATTAGCATGTAAAGGACAAATCAAATTCATACATAATTGAATTGAAATTGGGGAAAAAAAATACAGAGAATATGTGATTGCCATTGTGCACTTTAAAAGAAAGAAAATGTTGCAAAAATATTGGCACGAGGCCATTAACAAATGATACAAGCTCATATTGAAATCTGCATCTGAAAAATAAAGCACACTAAGCATGATGGATCTCAAGCAAATTCCTCCCTTAAAAAATGAAACTAAGACAATCATTTATATTCTTGCTGTCCTTTAATCACTGACAGGTTCACACCACACGTGTAACATAGCTACTATCCTATGCAGTGTTTATGAGTTCATAGTGAAGTCTTTCGAGTTCATCCTGAAGTCTTTCTTTTAAGAACCTAAAATTTTTATCTCTTTGGATCATTGACCTTTACTGCCCCAGCCAAATTTTAAGGCTTTCCATAATTCGAACAGCCAAATTGCTATACATAGGAAGCAGCATGAAGTATCAACCACGAAATCAAGGTTAAGGTAAACATAAAAGCAGTCTAGAATGAGGGATGAATCGAGAACTGACTGTAGAATTTGTAAAGCAACATACTTCAGTACGCCCTTAGCCGATTTCCTCAAGAAACATTTGGAATAGTCGCCGGTGTTTGGAGAGGTTGAGGGTGGCTGTTTGAATCTGATGGTCTGGTCAAAAAAGTGAGGTTCGGAGAGAAAGATGATGTAGAGAATGGGCGTGAGGTTACGCGTTTTTTGAAATATTTTAGAAGTTTTATTTTAATAAATAAATTATTTAATGTTTTTAGAAAAAAAAATCTGATTTTAATACTTTTCATTTAAAATAAATTATATTTTAATAAATTAACTAAATTATTTTTTGTATCTTTTATGACAACAATTAACTGTCGCAGGAAGTGAAATTCGAAAAATTCTGTCTTTTCTACTAAAAACGTTGATTTTTAGCTTTTGTAACAGTTTTTTTTTATCTCTTTAAATTTGAAATTTACACAATTGTTGTAATAGATACTTTTTGTTTGTAGTGTCAATTTGTTACTTCAAACTAATTTCAATTTTATGTACTAAATATTTAACCTAAGCTTCATAAAAATATAATTTTAAATGGAAAACCTAATACTATTATTGAATAAATATTAATTACAAAATCATTACAACATACACGTAGAACTCTCTTTACAAGATAAGTACACAAAAAAGTATTGATCAACTTTTATAAAATAAATTTATATACAAAGAGAGGTTGAAATAGAATTCACCTTTCGTGCAGTCTACAATTTAAATTATAAAATTATTGGAAGTAATAAAATTGTTAAAAATATTTATAAAATACAATAAAGTTTTAAATTCAATCAACTATTTATCTTACATGAATTTTTTTTATATTTTATAAATATTTTAATTTATTTTTACTAGGTTTAAAAATGACTCATTTTAATATATTAAAAATTTATTCAAATTAAAGAACTTTTAATTTTAAATGAGAACGGACTAAATTTTAAAGGTATTATAAACAATTTTCAAATTTTTTGTGCTAGACTTTAATTTTACCTTCATAAATAAAATTTTAAATGTATCATTATATAGGAAAAATATGAAAATATACCATGAATACGTACATTTGAAAATAAAAATTTATTTTATATATATAATCGATTACCTAAGTTAAAAAAAAATATATATTATTTTAAATAACAAAACTGTGGTAAATAGGTTATCTCACATCTTAGTTTATTGGGAAGCATTTCATAAGAGAAATATGTTATAGGGATAATGAAATTATAACTAAGTTTAAATCATCACTGTGTTCAAAATCTCTGAATTTCTACTGCACTGAAGGTGTATAAACAGAAATATTACAAATATATAGACGAGAGTTACACAAAAGAGGAAATATATATATTAAAAGAAATAATAACATAAATGAATACGGTTATCTATAGCAATCAAGAGGCAA
>JBBPDI010071942.1:0-16440 GCA_037974545.1 Cucumis variabilis | reverse complement strand
AACATATTAATTCATGTATCGTTTGATTTTATTAATGAATGTTATTTTTATTTCAATCTCGACTTATTTTATTCAACTAGGAACCAATGAATAACAAAATTGAATTAAATTAAAAAAATAATTAAAAATTGAATTAATATAGAAATTAATTTAAAAAAAACAGGGTTTTTTGCGATGCAGGCCATCCTCGCGTCGGCAAACTTTATCGCGACGCAGCCGTCGCAAAAGCATATCGCGACGTGACGTCGCGATAATGTTCGCCGATGCACACGTCGCGATTACTTTCCGCGGCGCAACATCGATAATACCTTCCGCGACGCACTTCACTGTGCACCACAGAAAGTAACCGTGACGTGGTTTTGGATGGCATCGCGGAAAGTTTCTACGATGAGGTTTTTGTTACGTTTGTTGCGACGTGCCCTCCGATGTCGCAGTAAGGTATTACGACGTGTTTTTCATATATGGCATCGTGTAACGGTGTCGGAGAAAGCTTAGTTTCTTGTAGTGGTATAGGGACCTAGGAACATAATCACACAAGATGAAATTCACTCCTTCCCAACTTTAGGGGTAAGTAGATGAGGGTTTCCTTAAATGGTATCTTTGCGACTTGAACAAAGGGCCCTACCCTCTCTATGGCACGAGAGGGATTTCTATTTATTAGTTGGACCATAAACAAGTTGTTCATTAAAGGAGCACTAGTATTTAAGGACGAGAGGTAACCTAGGGGTAAAATGATAATTTGACCCAGCTGGTGTTATGAACACTCATGAAAGACTAACTATCTGTTATTGGTTTATGTCTGTGGACACAAAAATATATCTACAGTGAGAAGAATTCAGCTGTGAGTCTTCAGTGGCGTATACACACAGTTAACGAATATTGATTAATGCAGTTAATGAGTTTAGCCAATTAATGTCTTATCGTTATAGCTTTTGATCTGTGGGCCCATTAGGTCCCCTTCCTAGCTCATAAAGGATAATGATGTTTATATATATTGGTTGTAATTTGAAATGTTCAAATTTAGTTTAAGAATTAATATAATGTGTATGGTGATACATTATATTATAAAATCTATATTTTAATTAAACTTTATTATATAAAATTAATTTTGTATATGATTTAAAATTAATTTATGAGAGAATAAAATATTTGAATAAGTTCAAATATTAATTTAATGTGAATTAAATTCATATCAAAACTATAGGTTACAATTTAATGTGTATTTGATGCACATTAAAACTATAAGTTATGAGAAAAATTTATATTTGAATATAATTCAAATTTAGATTAAATTAAGGGTTTTTTTTAAAAAATATAACAAACCACCAAAATATTTACGCAGTATATAACAATTTTGAATAAAAAAAAAAGTCACAAGCCCACAATGGGAAATACCAAAAATGTCCTAGTCAACACATGGTTAATTGGCCACACACGTGTGTACAATTCTTCTTCTAAACTATTATAATACGCAGTCGTGTAGGAAATGATACATGATCGTGTAGGTAGTATCAACACGATCATGTAGTTCTTTTTAATGATGAAAAAAATGCTTCAAATCTAAACGATCATGTTGACTATGGTAAGCGAACGTTTACATCATATCCACACGATTGTGTAGTTCTTTTTAAACGGTTTGAAAAATGGTTTTAAATCTAAATGATTGTATAGATCATGCTAAGCAAGCATGTTCACTAGGTAAGCGATCTTTTAGATCATGTTAAATTGATATTTAAACGATCTTGATATTCTTGAATATGAAAAATATGAAGTTAGTATTTAGATGAAGTCCAATATTCTTTTTAAACGATCTAGAATATTCTTGAGATTTAAACAGAAGAATAAATTGTTTAAAAATGGAAGAAAGAAAATCTGAATTAGGAGTTGAAGAATTCTGGAAGAGAAGATGAATAAATCGCAAAGAAGAAGAAGAAAGAGAAGTGACAAATCGTCTGCAATATCAAGGGCAAATCTTGAATTTATGAAAATATTTTACTGAGTTCATGGATTTTTTTATTTTGTTACATAGATAGTAAATATTTTTATATTTTGTTACATTTATGAAAATAACCTTAAATTAAATATAGGTTAATTTTCATAAATAGAACAAAGCGGCAAAATATTTATAGTTCATAGAAAAATTTAAGAAAAGCCTATCAAGGCTGATTATTTTTTCAGAATTTCATATTTGTTCTTACTGGCTTATCACAATCTTTCAGTTTCAATTCTCTCTTCTTCTCGATTTTTCTGCATCATTCTCTATTCTTTTTTCTTTATGATCTTCGACAGTATTATTTCTTTTCATCGTCTTTCATTTCCTCTTCTGTAAATTGTATCAAACACCAAACACATTCAAAGACATTCTTAATGCAAAAAACTTAACGTGATCAATTCAGCCAAAACTTACACTTTATTAATAACATGCGTTTAAATGAACATAACTTACAACACTTTGGCTTAAAGTTACATTAAATAAACTCTTAAACGCGTATTAGCTTTCTCATCTCATCTCAAATCCTTCAACATTCTTCTCTACTTGGCCGAAATGTCTAATTCTATAAGATAGATTTTGAAAACCTGAGTCTAAACTTAGTGAGGTTTTATGAAATCCTTTTTGCAATGCTATTTGATAAATCCTTTTTGTCAAATCATAACTTCCAACACAAAACAGTTTACAAAAAACCACTTCATTTCGCCAAACATTTCATTTCGCATAAACTTTTTTTTATGCTTAACAAATCATTTTGCCAAGGATCCTGAATCACTCTCTACACTAGGTCACGTAACTTCGTATTTAGACTACTAAATCATCAGCATCCGAGAGTATCCAGATTCGTCCTTATTGCTCAAGCCGCTAAGTATTATATGCTTCTTTCAATGCATAAGCCAACTTTTTCACCACGTAGTCCTGTATACTCATGGTGGCCTTTAACTCTTTATGTGCACATAAAGTTAGCTTATTCAAAGGAAGTACCTAATGGTTTGCAAACTATATCATAAACATTAAGATCAAATCATGCTTTGAATATTATAACACTTTTTTATATAAATCTCTTTTAGAAATCATTAACTCAAATCAATAGAGATTTATGAGGAAGCATTTGACATAAAATATTAAAGAAAATACTCACAAAATTTTGAAAGAAAAGCACTCACTCTTCAACTTTTCTCTTCTTGCAAAGTCTTCTTATACAGACCAAGTGGCAGCACTTTAGCATTTCAATAAAACTCCCATTATCCCCTACTTAGTTACCCAAATCCTCTATTTAATACTACTCTTTTAATCTGGATTAGTCATCCCTAGTTCTTTATTCGATTATCAGGCTCCTACTTCAACCTTACACTTGAAAAATTTATATTTATTTTAGAAATGCTTAAAACCTTAATCTTACACATTAACTCTTGTCAAATTAGATTTGACATCTTCTTGCCAAACTTTTCTTTTCGCCTAATACCATTTCGCGAATAACTTCAACCACTTAACAACTTTCCAAGGTCTTATCACATAACTTCTTTCACGAACTACCAACTTTTCTCGCAAAGACTTTTTCTCTTGTGAGCATTTAGGCTTAGAGGTCTTATAAAAAAATACTTCTCATGGATTGTCTTACCTTAAGCTGTTACATGTACTAAAACTAAAATGCCTTCTTGTCCAAAACGCAAAGGTTCATACTTAGTCAAAATTTTTCTTTTTAACTTTTAATTTAAGTTCGGGTCTTACATAAATTATGTGTTGAACTAAAATGGATATATTATGGTTTTAGCAAACTAAATTAAGCTTGTTGTTTGAAATAATTATTATAAATGATTCGATTTATGGCTTAATTTATTATTGCAAAGGATCTGCAATTTTTATAGAGTCCTTAGAGTTGAAATTAGATAGTAATTTCATCAACCGTGAGAGATAAAAGCTAAAAATTGAAGAAAAATGGACGGCATACCCCGAAATGGCCTTCAGACCCACATTTGACCTAGATATATGCCAGCGATTGGTTTCTCCACGGCGTGCCACATCCTTTTGAAGGGATTAAAACCCTTGACAATAGAGGATTTTACAAAGACCATTTCAAAATTTAATTAGGAATTTAAAATATCGTACATTTGCAAACAATTATATAAACGAATTTTCTTATAATTTAAACTAAGGTTAAGCCTGAGTAAACAAATTATAGATTAGAGAATTAAAGAATACAGTAACTTACTCTCGCTGACATCTCTGAATCTACAAATCACCGAATTGGGGACACCACTCGTCGGAGACCTTCCTATTCTCTAGGATGAGATTCGTTTGTGGTAACCAATTAGTCTTCGAGAATCTCTTAGAGAATTTGTAAAGAGACAAAAGCTTAGCTTGAAAAAACCTGTTTTTTTCTGTATATTTATCTCCCATTTTTTTAGGAAGTTAGAGAAAATCATGAGATTCTATTAATTTAAAAAAATATTAAATTGATTAATTAATTAATAATTAATTAAATTATATTTAATTAATATTTCATTCAAATCATATTTAATTAATATCTCTGAAATATCTTATAGTTTAATTAATTAAATCAAATTTAATTGAAAATTAAATTAAATTATTAATCAATTCTTTAATTAATTAATTGCTAAATTAAATATCTTATATCTAATTTAATTCAAATTTTAATCATATTTAAATATAAATTTCTATCATAACAAATGATTTTAATATGAATCTAATTCACATTAAATTAATATTTAAACTCATTCAAGTATTTTATCTCTCATAAATTAATTTTAAATCATATCCAAAATTAAATTTATATAATAAAATTTAATTAAAATATAAACTTTATATTATATTGTATCACTATACATTATTCTAATTCCTAAAGTAAAATTTGAATATAAATAAATCTCATTACCCTTTACGAGCTAATGAGGGGACCTAATAGACCTACAGATGAGAAGCTACAATGATATGAGATTAATTGGCTAAACTTATTAACCACATTAATTAATATTCGTCAACTGTATGTAAACTCCATTAAAGACTCACAATTGAACTCTTCTCACTATAGATATATTTTTATGTTCATAAATATAGACTAATAACAGTAAGTTAGTCCTTCACGAGTGTTTGTAACACCAGCTGGATTAAATTACTGTTTTATTCATGGGTTACTTCTAGTCCTTAAACACCAGTTATAGAGACATCATTTAAGGGAACACTCATCTACTTACTCTAAAGTCAGGAATGAGTGAATTCCATCTTGTGTGATTATGTTCCTAGCTTCCCACTCGATCTTGTCTCTAAAATGATAAGCATATTGAGTCGACAATCTGGCCACTCTCACCCATACAAATCAAGGACAACCCCTTGCGGACAGGAGTTCATAGTACACTCAAGATTAAAACTAAGTTACCTAGATCATCCTAATGAAATAGAAACTCAAATAGTTAACGAAGTTACTTCTAGTGATTACTATTTTGTGGTCCGATCTTATGCAAACTCATTGCATAAGATACCCTCACTTGTATGTCACCTACACGAACACGTTGGATTATAGCGTTTGTGTCAAATACAAAGTAATCTGTATCCATAGTGTTATCAAGATAAGGACACTTCCTAATCCCGATACTATTGACCCTTTACGTTAATCTTGAACATTGATTCATGTATGTTTCTACATATTGTTCAAGACTCATCAAACAGCTTAGGATATTAATTTATTGGATTTAGGTTATTAAGACAAAGTTAATAATATAATCAATAACGTTTATTGAAGTAATAATAATAATATTTTATTAATTAATAACGGTCAATGATTATATTTACTATCTACAAGGTTTAGGACATAAATCCCAACACTTTTTGCATCAGGTCCATTTCGCGCGCTGCTCGACCCAATTTTTTTGACCCATTCTGCGTTTGTGGCTTAGTCAACCTTCTTCTCACGTACGACTCATTTGTGCTCGCTCCGACCCGCACTTGCCTTTTCGCATCCAAACGCATGAAGCCAATTTTTCCTGGCGGCCCATCTTGCTTGGAGGCCTATCTCGAGTGCGGCTCTTCTTGCATTAGTGGTTCATCTCGCATATTCGACCTAGGTTTGACCCGATTCACAATGACCCATGCACCTAGTAGTGGACCTAGTGTATTTTTGGGTCGGTTCAAGCCCAATGGTTGGGTCTTGGGCTAGTTCAAGGGATTTTTAGGTCGATTCATTGCATTTTTTGGTATTTTTCTAGTCGGTTCAAGTTGTTTAGGAGAGCTCTAATGTACTTCACCAAATTATTATTGTAATAATTTAGCACTTAGCTTAATTTTGTAGCAAAAACCAGTCCATTTTAGGGTCTTTAACTAACTATGCCTGTGATGTATGTTTTAATTAAGTTTAATTTGTGAATGCATAAAGTATGTTATATAGGTTTAAAATTCTACCATAGGTTAACATGTTCATGCATTGAAAGTATGTTATAATTGTTATAATGTATAGTATTCATTTTGATTAATTAATATGGAAATTAATTTTGATTAAATGTAATTTCATGAAATTAATTAATTATTAATTTATTTAACTTAATTAAATATGATTTAATTAAAATTTAAATAAATTAAATCCATATTAATTAATTTCTTTATATAATGATTATATATTTTTTGTTTGTTTGTTATAGTTTATCCTAGTTCTTTTATAAGTGTTATAAAATAAATTAGATTTTTAAAATTTATAACAAACTTGTATGCTCACCTAGGTTAAACATATCTACTTTTTTTTTTTTGTAGAATTAGAATGATATCTTATAAAACTGGTTACAAGAGGCTCACCTGATTAGATCTTGTCAACAAGTCAGATAAAATGACTAAGGTTAAAGGTTGTTAAGTTGAGGGTTTACGAAACACCTTCTACCTGAAGATCGTAATCAGTTTTTAAGCCTAGTTAACCTAGTTTTATGAGCATGTGTAAGAGATGCGAGGTAATAAAATTGATTTGTAACCTTAAAACTGCTATAGAACACTTCAACTAGAGAGAAATAGTGTACTTTTAAGCTCTAGCATTTTTAAGAGTTCACACTATGAGGTCCATGCAGGGCTTTGGGCCGTGTATAGGAAAGGACTCTCTTCGGAGAGTGTTTACATGGATCAATATCAACGTGAATAGGTAAAGTAGTTTAAAGTAAGTGGATGAGGGATATGTGACAACACATCCCACAATCTCTTCCACTGGGTCACACCGTGAGATTCCTATAATGCGCTTGCTTGTCGATCCTAGAGCGACGTTCCCTTCGAAGGATTGTATTATATTGAAATCAAAACACCGTGAACTCCATATATGGATAGGGTCTCTTTGATCAATTTTCATATTGACTTTCCACTTTCGAAAGCATAATGGTTCTTATCTCTGAAATTAAAAAATGGAGGCTTACAAGAATTACTAAGTTGTTAGTAGATTCTCGACAAAAGAAGCAATAACTGAGTGCTATAAGGAATATGAAATATTCAAGAGTAAGCATTTGGTCAAGATTGTCTTGGTTCAAAGGAGGGACAATCGACCACTCTTTGATAGAGGTTATTCTAAACCTTTGAAATATCGTTGCAAAAATCTATAATAATGAGTACATTATTAGAATTTGCTGAACTAGATTGTCTTCTTTAGTGATTATAGTTCTCTAAATGAATATGTTTACCTTTTCAGCATGAATAGCTCTATAGTTAATGCGACAATTATGCGACATGGAAATCTCAATTAAATACACTATTAGTAATTGATTATTTAAGATTCGTCTTAACTTAGAATTAATGTCTTCAAACCTCGACCTCAAATGCTAACCGATCTGTTTGAAAAGCATATGATCAATGGGTCAAAGCTAATGAGAAAAGTCGTGTCTACATTCTTGTTAGCATGTCTGATGTTTTGGAAAAGAAACATGAGTCCTTAGCCACGACTAAAGAAATTATGGACTCAGTAAGGGAAATGTTTGGACAACCATCATACTCCCTAAGACATGAGGCAATTAAATACATTTACACAAAGTGAATGAAGGAGCGGACCTCTCTTAGAGAACATGTCATAGACATGATGATGCACTTCAACATCACTGATGTGAATGGTGGACCCATCGATGAGGCTAATCAGGTTAGCTTTATCTTACAATCTCTTTCAAAGAGTTTCATACTGTTTCAAACAAATGCGTCACTAAATAAGATAGAGTTCAATCTGGCCTCTTCTCAATGAACTTCAAGGGTTCCAAACTCTTACTTTGGGTAAAGGAAAAGAAGTGGAAGAAAATGTTGCTACCGCTAAAAGGAAGTTTTTAAAAGGATTGTCCTCTATAAACAAAGTTGGATCCTTTAAACCTAAAGCTTAAATGAAGAAGAAGGGAAAGGGGAAAACTTCTGAGACCAACAATGCAAAGAAAGGTACAGATAAAGGGAAATGTTTTTACTGCAACCAGGATGAGCATTGGAAAAGAAATTGCCCAAAATACCTTGCTGAGAAGAAAGTAGAGAAAGCAGCACAAGATAAATGTGATTTACTAGTTGTTGAAGCATGCTTAGTAGAATATGATACTTCAATCTGAATACTTGATTCAGAAGCCACTAATCATATTTGCTTCTCATTTTAGGAAACTAGTTCCTGGAGAAGGCTTGCAGAAGACAAGATTACTCTCAAGGTTGGAACAAAAGAGGTAGCCTTAGCCGAAGTAGGGATATTTAAAAAAAAATTGTATGTAACTCAAATGAAGAGGAACTTGATATCTATCTCTTGCATTTTGGAACATAAGCCTGAAGTTGAAAATGAATTAGGAAAAACAATAAAGATACTTCAATCAGATCGAGGTGGAAAGTACATAGACTTACGATTTCAAGACTATTTGATAGACACATGGAATCCAGTCACAACTCTCTACACCAGGTACACCTAAATAGAAGGGTGTATCAGAAAGAACAAACCAAACCTTGTTGGACATGGTTTACTCTATGATGAGCTTTCTCAGTTGCCAAATTCTTTTTGGGGATATGCTTTAGAGATAACTGTCTATATTTTGAATAATATTCCATCTAAAAGTGTTTCAAAAATACCTTATGAGCTTTGGAAAGGCCATAAAAGAAGTTTACTTCACTTTAGAATTTGGGAATGTCCAACACATGTGTTGGTGCAAAATCCTAAGAATTGGAACTTCATTCAAAATTATGCCTATTCATAGGTTATCCAAAGGAATTAAGAGGTGGTCTCTCTTACGATCCTCAAGATAATAAAGTATTTGTATCAACAAGTGGCACATTCTTAGAGAAAAACCACATCAAGAATTATCAACCCGACACTAAACTAGTATTAAGTGCAATTTCCAAAGATGCTACAAATATTCCTAGTTCATAAACTAAAGTAGTTGATAAAACTAGGAAATCTAATCAATCACATCCTTCTCAAGAGTTGAGAGAGCCTCGACATAGTGGAAGGGTTGTTCATCAGGCTGATAGCTACTTGGGTTCAACTGAAACTCAACTCGTCATACCTGATGATGGTGTAGAGGATCCATTAACCTATAAACAGGCAATGAATGATCTAGATCATGACCAATGGATCAAAGCCATGAACCTCAAAATGGAGTCTATGTACTTCAATTCTATCTGAACTCTAATAGATCAACAAAATGATGTAAAACCTATTGGTTGTAAATGGATCTACAAGAGAAAACAAGACCAGGCCAGTAAAGTATAGACTTTTAAGGCTCAACTTGTGGCAAAGGGTTATACCTAGAGAGAGAGAGTAGACTATAAAGAAACTTTCTCTCTTATTGCTATGTGCTCGAGTCAATTAGAATACTCTTGTCTATCGCCACTTTTTATGACTATGAAATTTGGCAGATGGATCTCATGATAGCATTTTTTAAGGGTAATCTTCAGAAGAGTATCTATATGTCTCAACCAGAAGGATTTATAGAACAAGGCCAAGAACAAAAGGTTTATAAGCTTCTAAAATCCATTTATGGTTTGAAGCAAGCATCTACATCTTGAAATATAAGATTTGACACTGCGATCAAATATGTATAAAATCTTATGGCTTTGAGTAAAATGTTAATGAACCTTGTGTTTACAAAAGAGTTATTAATTTTGTTGTAGCATTCTTAGTTCTATATGTCAATGATATTCTACTCATTGGGAATGATGTGAGTTATCTTAATGACATCAAGGAATGGCTATCTACGCAATTTCAAATGAAAGATTTGTGAGATGCACAATATGTTCTCGGGATCCAAATTATTCATAACCGTAACAATAGAACATTACCAATGTCCAAATTATTCATAACCGTAACAATAGAACACTACCAATGTCTCAAGCATCTTATATAGACAAAATGTTGTTTAGATATAAGATGCAAAATTCTAAAAAGGGTATGTTGCCATACATATATGGAATTCATTTGTCAAAGGAACAATATCCTAAGACACCTCAAGCATAAGGATATGAGAAATATTCCCTATGCTTCCGTTGTTAGGAGTTTGATATATGCAATGTTATGTACTAGACTTGATCGGTAGGTATCAGCCCAATCTCAAACATTATCACTGGACAACCGTTAATAATATTCTAAAATATCTCAGAAGAACAAAAGACTACATGCTCGTGTATAGTACTAAGATTTTTATTTAAGCTCTATTTTTTATTTATGACATCTTCTCAAGTAGTTGCCTCCTTGCTTGTTAGTTGTTATCTATTGTGTTTGCACGTTTTAAACATTAGTATTTTAGGTGATTGTTGGCAGTGGAAGTGGCACTACAATAATTAGGGTCTTCCCCAATCCAAGGTGATGTCGTCGAAAATCCTCACAAAAGTCGCAGAAAGCTACCGTGACACTGGCATCCACGTCGCAGAAAGCCTGTTGGGGATACTTTTCACAATGCATCTTGCTCTCACGTCGGCAAAAATTTCCCCCATGCACGATCCATTACGTCTCAATAGCCTTCCGCGACTTCGGTGTTGCAAAAGGTTTTTTATTATATTTTTTATTTTTTTTATTTTTTTATTATCTCTTTATTGTTTTCTATCATTTTTTATTATTTATTCATTACTAAAGCCCGATATAATAAAATTTATAGTAAAATGATTAAAATGAAAATATTATTCATTACAAAATGATACAGTAAATATGTTCAATACAAAAAAACAATTACATAATTTAAAACATTACATTAAAAAAAATTTGAAATCTAATGCTCTGGTGCACTGTAGATACGGACGTCAAACCTACAAATAACATGGACGTATAGTTAGAATATCACATATAGAAAGTTAAACAAATTAAATATTGAAAAGTTTGTACCTATGTGATCACGGGCCTCTCTGTGCCTGACTCATCTCCTCAAGCATCTTCTTCATCTCTTCCATTTATCGTGCATGGTCCGTCATTTGTCGATCTCGCTCCTCCTCTCTCAGACGTTGTTCTTGGAGCATTCAGTTAACGTTTTCAAGGCTCGCTCTGAGTTTGCTAACCTCTGCTATGTGTGCCTGGTAGTCATATATACTTGAGGAAGTAGATGAAGCGGTAGTCTTAGACTTGGGTTTTGGGCCCCAAGCAAGACCTTTTGAGTAGCCCGAACGTCTATCTAAAACTATCTCGCATCTCTCGTTCTCAGTTAGTGGTTCAAAATCCTTTGGAATAGGCTGAGATTGATATTCCACCATTTGATTCTGCACAACAGAAGCTTGTAAGTTTGAGAGATGATCAGACTTAAAAACATAGAATTAAAAGTATAACCAAACATAAAGTTTTCTAAAACTTACAAAAGTGTCCTCTGTAGCTGGTGAAATGAACTTACCACTACTACTGGCGTGCGTTTCTTTAAATAACCCGATGCGATGTGTTGGACGATTGTGCAGTTCAGTAAGCTCTACTTGTCTCTGAAGAAATGACTTTGTGCCGCTCCTGTGGTTGTAAAGCTATTGTGCCCTAACAGCCTTACACATATTTGATTGCTCCTACATCCCAAAAATGATGATGATCAAAACGTTATACTTTTAAATAAATGTTAATTGATTGTAACATAAAAGTATATAAATAATTACTTGAAATTGTCGAGTGATGAAGTGGTTACTAGAAAGTGCCAATCTTCCACCCAATTGACCAATTAAGGTCGCTAAATTTCTTAAAATGACGACGGTTACTTGCCCTGAATTCCTTCCACCGGTGAGCATTTGATGCTCAAAAAACCGATTCAGTGTTGGATCGTTTAGATCAAACACGAAAAATTGCTACAAAAGAAATAGATTTCAAGTCATTAAAACTTTTATAGGAAAATAGAAACATACATAAATGTTTATGAATTTACAGACTTACTGTTAGGTCGCCCTTAACGACCTCGATGCACTCTAGTGGTACATCTGTCCACTTCAGGGCTTGAATAGGAAATGTGTCTCATGTCAGCACACCGATCGTGCAACTAAAATGAGGAGCATGTGACGAGACAGGTCTGTCTCCTCTAGGGGGGATGGAAATGGGAATTCTCCCATTCTGCTGTACGTATCGCTCGACATCTATGTTTCTAGAATGTCGTTGGGAGCTGAATGAGAGGGATCTACTAAAAGCGATTGTTATTATATACAATAAGCATAACTTAAAGATATGATTCGATGAGAGAGAAATTATATTAAATATGCTGGTTATTACAAGCCTGAAGTGTACCCTACTAACGATGAACGACCCGCGTTATCCAATGCGTCATGATTAAGGAAATAGTCTTCCTCGTGCGTATTACTCACGAAGTTAGACTCTATTTTTACAAACATAAAAATCAACAAAACATTAAATAAATAAACGTGAGTATCACAACGTAATTAATGTATAGAAAAATGACTAAAAGTGTGTATACGTAAAAAAAAATTATTATTCATCATTGCACGACTCACTTTGATGTGATGATTGTTCATCATCTTCATCGTTTATGAACTTTTCTACGACATAATAAACATTTGGTCTTTTCACTGTTGTAAGATCAACTTCAGTCCTACACAGAGTGTCTTCCTCAATGACGTGTTTGTCCATTCGATGTTCAATGACGATTTCCAGTACATTAAGTTGACCATTCTCGATATCTTTCACTTCTGACACGTTCCATACACGTTTATTTTGCACCACTTGAACAATTTTATAATTGATACCATTTTTAGGATCCTCAAGGTAGAACACCTGATGTGTCTGGATTGCAAGAATCACGGGTTCCTCAGCGAACAAAAACGAGACGCGTTTATTGATTTGTAGCTTAGTTCCTTGTGCATCGTATGATTTTTATTTTTGTTTGTGTCAAACCATTGACACTTGAATAGCCAAGCAAGTCATCCAAATGGATATTGAACGTGCAAAACTTCATCCAAAACATCGTAAAAATTATTTTTGGCACTGCCTCCACTACCTTCTCCGATTACCATGACTCCACTATTTTGTGTTTTGCATCGGGAATCACACTCCAACGTGTGAAATTATACGTCACGACAATACATCCACTATAAGAGCATACATCAAGTGATAGTCCCATTGCGAGTCAAAATAAATCTTGAGAAATGTTTGAATTGTCACTCATTTCTGCCATAACCCTAAATTGGGTTTAGCATAAAAGTACTTATATGTATAAAATATGTATAAAGTAGAAATGCTCGAAGTCATTTACTAAAAATTCCTGAGCTTTGAACCAATTGATAAATGCTGGTTGGTGTCTTTTAAATAATTCAGAAAAGCTTTTACCCCAACGACGTATCAAAATAAAGTGTTTCCTAAAGTACACAATTGTGAGTTTGTGTGTCGCCGAGGTATAAAACCCTACAATATGTATAGAAATATGTACCTTCGGTATTTGGCAATTTCATCTACATTGTTGAGGATGTACCAATGAAAGAGTCATTTCTCTTCTTATAATATACTTCATAAACATGACGCTTCCAATGGTCGTACCTTCTCAATGAATACTCCATACTCACCAATGACCTCATCCTCTTCAATGTTATAGTCATTTCGATCATCTATAGTAAATTGGGTCTCAATCCCCTTCAGATAGCATGAATAGAAAGTACTTGATTCGTTCATAAGATATCCTTCTGCAATAGATCCCTTAGGACATGCTTTGTTATGAACATATTGTTTTAGTGTGCAGAGACTTCTTTTAATGCGATACATCCAACTGTAAGAAACTGAACCAGTAACCTTCGTCTCATATGGCAAGTGAACTGCAAGGTGTACCATGATGCTAAAAAAAGCAGATGGAAATATTCTTTCCAATTTGCACAATATAATTATAATACCTAACTGCAATTTGTCCAAATTACTCATTCTTATTGTCTCAACACACAAATCACGAAAAAACTGTACAGTTTAGTAATTGCAGTGTACACATTTTTTGTAAGAATGCTCTAACACCGATTGGAGAAAGTCAATGTAGCAGTACATGATCGTCGTGCATTTTGAGACCTGATATTTTTTCCTCGTTTGCATTCACGCGTCGTGAAATATTAGAAACAAATCCATCGAGAAATTTAACTACTTTCAAGAACTTATAGAACTCGATCTGCTCACTGTTACTCAAGGTATAGCTCGCATGTGGTTTCACCAATTGGTTACCCATTTCTACCAAATGTAAATCCTTTCTTATTTTCAATTCTTGTAAATCTAATTGAGCATTCGTGGTATCTTTTATTTTTTCTTCAATATTCAACAACGTACCGACCAAGTTATCACAAACATTCTTTTCAATGTGCATTACATCAAGTTTGTGATGAATAAGTAGTCTTGGCCAATAAAGAAGATCGAACAAAAAATATTTTTCTTAGTCCAATTAAGGATTCTTTTTCTTTTTCTATCTTTTAACGAAGGATGCTTACTTATTACTAAAAATTCCAAAGAATCTAGTTGTTCCAATATTTCTTGGCCATTCATTACAACTGAAGGTGGTTTACACTTTACCTTTCCATCATGGAGTCTACTTCTACGCTAAACATGATTGTCTAGAAGATACTGTCAATGTCCCATGAATGTTATCTTTTCGCATATTCCGAATGATGATCTATCTCTCATGCAAATAAGACATGCTTGATATCCTTTTGTACTTCAACTGAATAGATCACTATATGTCGGAAAGTCATTAATTGTATACAACAAGGCTGCATACAACTAAAAATATTGATTTGTCAGACAATCATATATACGCACACCAAATGTCCATAGATTTTTTAACTTCTCAAGTAATGGTTGTAGTTACACATCAATTTATCTGCTAGGAGATTTAGGATCGGGAATGAGCAATGACATGAAGAAGTTCGACTCTTTCATGCATTTTTATGGTGGCAAATTGTATAGAATTAACACTATAGCCCACATACTGTACAAGATACTCATATGACCGAACGAATTGAATCCATCTGAAGCTAATCTCAAACGAACATTTCGTGGCTCCAATGCAAAATCAGGAAATTTATAATCAAAATGCTTCCATCCCTCTGCATCGACTGGATGTCTCAACACATCCTCTATTTTCACTCGTTCATCCATATGTCATCGCATGTCTGTCGAATGGAAAGTAATCTTGGCACCAATGGAAAGTAACACAATACCTTTTGTGAAATTTTGTTTTCTGATCTATTGGAATTAATCTTACATCGAGACTCACCACAAGTCGGACATTGTTACAAGTTCTCGAACTCCTTCTAGAACAATACACAGTCATACTTACAAGCATGAATAGTCTCGTACCCTAAGCCCAAATCACGTAATTTTCGTTTGGCTTCGTAGAATGAACTAGGGATGTTAGTACCACACATTGAAAATGCACGTTTTATTAACTCTAACATCATATCAAAGGACTTGTTGCTCCAACCATTGAGAAGCTTGACATGCATCATTTTAACCAAAAAGTTAAGTGACGAAAATTTTGAACAGTGGGGGTGTAACTCACAACTTGCTTGATTTAGTTACTCCTTAAATACGTTGCTTATTTTGTCTTCTTCTAAATCTAAACCTTCATCCATCTCTTCTACTTGTTCAATACCAGCTTGTAAATCATGCAACATATTCAACATTTCATTTTCTTCAGTAATTGGGTTACTGCTGGTTCCTTCATCAACTATTGAGTAACTACTATTCGTTCATTCATTAAATGTTTGTATACCTATGTTCAAGGTCACGGGCTCTCCATGATACACCCAGTTTATATAGGAGTAGGCTATTCTAGTGGTTAATAGATGTGGTCTCACACTTTTTAAGGAGTCCCAGTTTGAATTCATGCATTTCTTACATGGACACCTTATTTTTCCATAATTACTTGTGTGATATTTTGCAACCTCTAAAAATTGAAAAACTCCTTATCTGTACTCAACAAAAAACATATCCCTAATTTTCATCCACTCTTGTCCATCTCGTTAAAAGGCCTAATATTAGTTTTATACATACTCCATTTTAGTTACATTATTTAACATTTTTAAAAATT